>JBANCV010001780.1:0-12331 GCA_037040105.1 Amiota albilabris
TATTCAATCCTTGTGCTCGGCACCGTGATATTAGGTCTCTACGACAGGTAGTCACGTTAAACAAATTGACTTTCATTTCTTTGCACCAATCGATACGAGCCTTCTTTTGCGCGATTATCAAATCATGCTGTATCAAACACGAACAAAACTTTTTGACGGCCAAACGTTCATGCAATATTGAATGTATTGAAGTGGGATTAATGTGCAAGGATGCCTCAATCTCACGATATGTCACATGACAATCTCGCATTATCAGTTCATGCGCAGCATCGGTGTTTTGTGGTACAACAACCGATTTTGGACGACCTTCTTGAAATTCGTTTTGGAGAAAACTACGACCATGATAGAATTCAGAAAACCAGCGAAATACGGTGTCCCTGGATGGTGCTTCATCAAGAAAAGTCGAAGCGAGTTGATCGGCACACTCTTGTTCAGTTAATCCTCGTCGAAAATCATAAAAAATCCTACAGATAGTTTTCTGCCCTAAGCCTGTTCACCAAGTTTTATTCGAGAACCTTGCCTGCCGTGTCCAGTAGACAAATTGGCGTAAACGATGACGATTCACGTAGTGGTTGCACCAGTTTGGTGAGAAGAACAAGTCTCTGGATTTTTCATCACGTAGGGAAGGTCCCCTCAGATAGGCAATCGTTATACAATTCTGCGAAAAATTGAGGCTCTAGGGCTAACCCCTATTTGGATTCTGGTCGGGTCCGGGTGATTTGCCCTGTTTGATCCACTTTGCTACGTCCAAAACTACTTCTGAGGTGACCGGAAGGAAACCGTTAATTAATTGAGTTCCTTCGCCAATATCCGAGGCGTATATGAGGCTGCCGCGGAAAGAGTGTAGCCACGAAATGCGTTACGTCGGAGGAACTCATAGTAGGAACCATCTTATGAGCGTTGATGGCGTTGACGATTAACTGAAAGGCCTTACCACATCGGTCATCTGATTCATCGCAGAGCTTAAGGAAGCATCTCTGTCTACATTGGTGGTAACTATCCCAGAGTTTTAAGAAACGGCACTAGCGACTGGAATGCTGGTACGTCCTGCGGGCCAGAATGCACTGTCAATTCGCTGCCGAAATCTCATCATTCCAATAATATACGGGCTCCTGGTGCCAACTATGTGCTATTTCCACCGCATGTTTCAGTCGAACGCAAGCTTGAGAGCATGCTGGGTCCTGAGGGCCATCTCATCCGCCGGTCCATCTGTCGCCCACACCTGCAACACAGCGCAGAATGTCTGAGGATTTGGTGTAGCCTCTCTGAAGCCTTTGCCAAGAGGATATCGACATCTTCTCGGTATGTTTTTGTCAGAATTTCCCTCATATAAAATGGCCTGATGAGCGTTCATCGTATATAAGTCGCTCAAAACCCACTTAAACGAATTTAACAGAGGGGACTTTATAAAGGTGAGATCGGCCGTAGACCCAATACCTCCTATCGTAAATGCGTGTTCAGATTCT
Organism: Amiota albilabris; assembly: GCA_037040105.1. Lineage (NCBI taxonomy): Eukaryota > Metazoa > Arthropoda > Insecta > Diptera > Drosophilidae > Amiota > Amiota albilabris. The sequence continues at coordinate 1,467 of JBANCV010001780.1, forward strand.
GTATTCGCCAGCACTACATCTGGGGTTGCAAAAGCTTCTTGTTTGATGCGACCCTTGGGGCTAGTTAGCGAGGAGCCCCATGCCATAAAATATCCGCCAATGATAACTGTGTTCTGGGATCTCGCATCATTCACCAATTCGTCTAGATTTTTCCCAAATTCACTTATGCTCAAGCTATGGAGAAGGTAACAACTATATATCAAATAGTCATTTACCTTTGCTCTAGCGTAGCCCTTAACGTTCTTCTCGAGGATATGGTTTTCTGAATCCCACTGCAGACATATATTGCCACCATGTGGTCTACATCGTTGCAGAAGGTCTTATCATTATTCCGACAACGGTATATTTCGCTTATGATAGCCTCATCTATTCCTTGCTCCCATATCGCTATAGGATTTTCCATCAATCGCTTCGATGAAAACGCATCAGTACGAACTCTTCTCCTGGGCCTTTTGTCCTTTGCTTGCTACTTTTTTCTGCACAGATTTCCAGTCTGCGACAAACCCCTGCACTGCAGCTGAGCCTTTATTTCTTTGCTTTGGTTGATCCCTCCAATGTCGTAGCTTCTTTGGCATCAACCTTCGTTCCACTTAGTTCCTCTTAATCGCGGAGAAGTCTGGCGGAAGTTATCCTTCCTGGTCATCTTCTTCGCCCATTCGTCCCACAGGCTGATTGCCAACAGCTCGTACAACGGTTCCCTCATCTACTGGTCGGTCTCTACAAATTACCGTAACAACAATTTTCATCGAAATTGTGCTTTTTTTATGAAACAGAAAGAATTGCTAGCCATTAGGGTCTTCGATAAAACCGAGATGAAAACCGCCCTGAAACTGAACGACACTAATCATCTAGCTCTCATTACTCAAACATTGTTCGCCTAAGCCATCCTGTACAAACGGAAACGACTCCAGCCATTCAACACAACATCCGAAACATCATTTCTCCGACATTGACCGCAAAAACGTCAGTACCTCAACTATCAACAACTCTACACCATTTTCAAAAGCTGTTAGCTCGAACACAAACCTTTAAGTACGAATGCTTTTTGAAATCGCCTCTTAAAGCTGAACCAAAAGTTGCGTGGTCAACACAGAACCTTAATTAATCAAATCATTACACCTATCTTAGATCTATGCTCAAGATTCTGCAAATGAATATTAATGAATACGATAATAATTACGATCAGTTAACACTTGTCATTAAACACTACAATCCAAAAATAATATCTTTACAAGAAACCCACTGGTGGTCAGCCTCTCTCAACGTACCTTACTAATAAATTACCGACTACACCACCTAAACTCTTCACCCAATGCCTCGGAAGGCGTCCCTCCTAATATACAAATCGTTACAGCACGATGGTATTAATATCAATCAAGATATTATATTTTCGGTGCCCGCATCATATCTAAAATAAAATTCGGCACTATAAACTCCTATATACCACCAAATAAAATATTTTCCTTATAATGCTTACTACATTTTTTCAACAATCAGGTAAGGGATTTTCCCATCAACAATAGTAAAGCTAATACTATGCATAAATTTATCAATTACTCACCCCTTATCGTGTTAAATGATGGCTCACTTATCCACTTCAGTTCACAACATACCTTCACACATATCGACATAACATTTGTCACCCCATCCAATGCGACCATTTCATTCTGGAAGATTGAATCTAGCCTCCACAGTAGTGACCACTTACCCATTAATACATCCCTTTTTGCAAATGACACACCTACCAAAACTTTACAAAAATTCAAAATCGACTCAGCAAATTGGCCTATATACACAGAGTCCACTTATATTTATAATCTCACTAAGCCGATGAGCTCTAATATTAATAAGGAATGTTCCAACATTATTAAATAATTCGTCAAAGTGCCAATATTTCTATTCCACAATCCATTTTTAATTCAAACATTAAATTCAAAGCTCCTTGGTGGAATCAATAACTTCAAACCGTTAAAGATACTAAAAATTACTACGGTTCACTACTTAAACGTATAAGAATATAAAAACGCTAAAGCTCATTTTAAACGACATCTAAAAATAGACCTTCAATCCAAAAATTTACACATGAGATAAATCTTACAACAAATCCAAGATCCTCCAAGATCTGGTCAAACATCAGAAACTTCAGCGGTATCAAATCACGCTTTTCAATCAGTTCTTACCCAAACTCCAATCACAAGTAAGGGACTCAAAGCTGAAGAACTTTACCAACATTGGTCACAAGAATCCGAAGATTAATTTCTTCCCCAATTTTCGCCTCCACAGGCAAAACACTCACCTCAAAACAAACACTATCCCTTCAATAACACCACAAGAACTAAAAGAACACATTAGTTATAACGAACTCAAAGTTACACTTGCAAAACTAGAAGGCAAAACACCGGGTATCGACAGAATATCTTACCTTTTTGCTAAAGAAAAAAACCTTCACACCTTACTCTGATGTTCTGGATTCTCAATCTGATGCTCTTCGACTGAAGACATGCATTTATTCAAAACCATCACTGCTTCAATAGAAAGATGCACACTATAATAGAACACAAAACAAAAAAATTGAAAGTCAAGTGCCCTCCTCCGCCCGGTAGGAGCCTCCCTCAGTCAGCTTGGCTTCTGGATGCAACGGTATAGCACCTCAATTTCATCCTCTGGAAATAACAGAACCAACAACTAAAACGACTCCAAAAATAGCAAAATAAAATTTAAAAAATGGCCGATCAACACGGGGAAAGCTCTACCTTAACAATCAGAACAGCAAATTCGTGGTCTATTTGATCGCATCTCTATGCTTATGCAAACCCTGTTAAATAAACCATTAATTTGAAACTCTAAATTTGTCATTGGAACGCTAACCGTCTACCCAAGCATAAGCTGAAAGTACAAAATTTTCTATTATCAAATAATAGTGACATTATGCTTATATCTGAAACTCATCCCACAGATAAAAATTATTTCTTTTCTACGATACTAAGCATCCTAGAAATTTGGCTAGCAGAGTCACAGCAATTTTGATAAAAAGAAGATTAAAACTTTGTTTAGTGGAGGAGGTAGCGAAGAATATCTGTAGTCCACTTTAGTCCAGTTATGCCCGCCCTCTCACAGCATAACTGAACAACAGTTTACAGACTTATAGGCGAAGCTTCGTCCGAAGTTTATAGCTGTAGATGATTATAATGCGAAACATCACTACTGGGGATCTAGACTAGTTACAGCTAGATGAAGGAAACTTCTCGGTAGTATTCTGGGTGCTTAGCTTGATGTTATTTCCACAGAACATTTAACTTATTTGCCACCTGATTGACAGAAGATTCCAGACCTGTTTGATTTTGGTGTCTTCAGGGGCTTAAATCGTAATGAATTAACTGTCCTCAGATCATTCTACGGCTATCATAACAATAGATAGCAACCTTGAGTACAGGAATTTAGGTGGTCCCTCCCAACATATAAAATATGAAAACTGGGTAAATTATAGAAAATTTGTAAGTACTCATGTCAAAACAAACGTTTTCTTAACGACTAACAACGAAAACGACAAACAAATAAGGGCTGATTCCTGACTGATTTGATACACTTAGCAACTAGAACTGTAACAGTTACATCTAAAAAGTTTCGATTTAAAGGCTTGGTTAAAAAAAAAAAGAAAAGAGAGATACAGCTGCACCGGTCCCCAAATCTTAAAAAGGTTCTGGCAGTCTACACAGCCAAATTACCTGGCGCTCTAAAGAAAGGAAAAGAAAAGCATATTAACGATTTCCTTACCAATCTGACTCCTACTGAACAAACACAGTATTCATTATGGAAAGCAACTAATAGCTTAAATTGTCCTATTCTCTCACCAAATCTCGTTACAACAAGTATTCTATCTATTTTGTTTAATCCGCCAAGTAAGCCAATGGATTTCAAAACAAAAAACGTTATTAAATTCGTAGAGCAACTTAAACCATGAAAAAAGAACGTCTAAAATGCTAAAACAGCTACCGAATACTGCAATTTCATACATTACTCACATATTTAATGCTATCTACTGCTTATTTATTCTAAATATTGGAAAATATCTCAAAGCATACTGATTGCCAAGCCTGGGAAAGACCCAAGCCAAGCTACTTCATATAAGCCAATTAGTCTCTTGCCAGTGCTTTCTAAACTGTATGAAAAACTTCTTTTACAAGAAATAATACCTGTCATTCACGTTATTATTATTAATTTTATTCCTCAACTCCAATTTGGGTTCAGAGCAAAACACTCTACAATCGAGCAAGTTCATCGGATCGTCTCCCTTATTCAAAAGGCTTTTAAAACAAACATTATGCAATATGCATTGCACTTTTACTAGATGTAGTGCAAGCTTTCGATAACGTTTGGCACTGTGGCCTAATTCATTTGCATCTGTAGACTACTGCCTATTACTGTACATCTCTTGTTGAAAAAGTATATGACTAATAGACAATTTGTCGTGAAGCAAAAAGAGTTCCGGCCATGTAAAATAGATGCTGGAGTACCACAAGGCAGCGTTTTGGGCTCCATCTTATAAGTACTTTATACGTCTGATATGCCAACAGTAACCCAACACTAATATCAACGTTTGCCGATGACACTGCAATTCTTTATACTCATGAAAATCCAATAACTCCAACAACTATTTCACAAAATCATATAACTGTGGTAGAACATTGGCTTAAAACTTGGATAATAAGAGTTAACGAATCCAGATGCGTACACATCGTATTCACTCTGAGGAACAGCATGTCTCAGCAAAATGAAATCAAATATATTGGTATCCACTAGAACCGAAGACTCACGTGGCGCTCTAGAACACAAAGTGTTTTTGTATAAACCGATGTTATACCAATTTGGACATATGGAATAGAGATGCGGGGAACTACTTTGCTCACAAACGTTGAAAAAATGCAGCGAGTGCAGTCAAAAGCTTTGACAATCATCACTAGAGCTGTATGGTGCATAAGACACGCTAATATCCACAGATACCCACTGTCGCTGGAGAAAAAATATACAAGCAAACTTAGAGTCCATCCCAATGTTTCGGCCAAAAATTTGCTTCAAGACGAAGGTTATATAATAATCACAAATTACGTTTAAAATATTCGCTTCCGTTAGTAATTTATACAATTCGTGTAATCATCTGTTTCAGAGCAATGGCTACGAAATAGATTTTTTTTCCCCTTTTTATTTTATCTTATAAATCTGATCACTTATTGTTAGTTCCAAATATTTGAGAGATGTTTTCAAAAATAAAAGTGTTTTCTTAGGATAATAGCTTTTCTGAGGGCAAAGTTTTCGTTTTTTGTGAATTTGATTATAGCGGTCAACGCCTGTCTGAACTGCAGCTTTTGTTTTTTATTACGCGTTATGCACATGCAGATTTTCGCTATGTTCTACCGTTGCAGTTATTGTCTGCTTTCTTGTTCTAGTTCGTTTCATTGGAAACAACGGATGAGTTTGTTGGAGTACAGCTTTGGGTCGGCTCTGTTGTCTCGCATTGCACATCCCAGGAGTCTGGTGGCTTTTGCCCCCTTGAGTGTAGTAGAGCTGGAAAGTAGGATCTGGCTCGTTGCTCGTTTAGAGCTGTTGACAGGCTTACTTTTTGGGTGGAAAGCGTTACAAAGTTACCATTGCACCCAACTGAGGTTAGCACACTTGTAGGAGAGTGATATATTTTCTACAGGTAAAGCGTACTTAGAAGATGGTAAGTGATTTTATTTTATGTACTGTAAAGTTGATGTATTTTGTGAAGAGTGCCTACTATAATAGCAATTTCCATGTGTTGAATCCAATCACCGAAAAAATAAGTTTGCCTCGATGGAGGGCCAAATACATATTAGCATCTCGACCAACCAACGGCATATGTAGAATGGTTTTATTATCTCAATTTTACTTAATCTAAGACTAATACTAATGCTTTACAATTCAAATTAAACAGTTAATCATTAACAAAAGGAAAAAGGAATAAAAAAAAATTAAACAATTAACCTGTCATGAACCAACCACAGTTTCAACTAGGTATTGTAACATACTCCCTGCTTTGGAAGCTCCTTCCAATCAACTTAAACTGTCATCGGCTCCTGAGGCAATGGGCAAAGTTTGTGGAAGCTGCGTTTTATTACTCCAGACCTTGTCTTCACCATGACCACTCTGACGGGTCCATCGTGACCAGGCAGCATGCCAATCACTCGCCCTAGGCTCCATTGATTCGAATCTTTCAATCCTTGCTGACTTCACTACCTTTTCAGCATTCAGGCACTCCATCTCTTCAGGCAAGCCACAATTTGTACATTGTGCAGTATCATAGCAAGCCTCTTCCTTCTTTCACTTCCACTTATCGTACTCGTATTCCAAATGTTATCTTTTCTAATAATAATTCTCAGCCATCTATAGATATAACTAAAAACTCGCTGAAACATAGGAAATTTATTGATGAACCTACAATCACTTACTATATTCTCATATTTTACAGAAAAGCGAGGAGCTAAACTGAACCTTGACCTTAAATTGTTCCATTCACCAATTTTCCACTTTCTTCTTGGGCTCTTCGCAAAATCTGCGCCTTCTAGCCATAACTTATTCACCCCCAACTCTCCTAGATACATCCCTCGCGATACAATATCCGACGGGTTCAGCTTCGCATTAATTTTTAACCATTGATGGATAGTCGATACTTCTTGTATCTGCAAAACTCTGCTCGCCACGAAAGCGCTTCCTACTAGAGTGAGAGGCAAGTCAATTCAACACAATTGTAGAATCCGTCCAGTAGACGACTTCCAAATCATTAATGGACAAGCAACTCTTAATCTTCATTATCAGATCTACTAACAATAAATCTACTTGCTACTCCAAATGCGGTAAAGACGTAAGATTGGCTGGTGCCACCTTACATTTTGCTGCTACAAACTGAACAACAGCGTTGCCCCCTTGGTCCACGCTTCTGGCATACAAAACTACACCATAGGCACGATTAGATGGATTCAAAAACCCATGCACAATTAGAGCGCCACTTATGCAAATCTTACCCGTATGCACCTATGAAAACGAAAATTAAGAAAGATCACAAGCAGATCATCCTGAAGCTTGGGACCTACTGCCAACAAGACATTGAATGATTGTCCATTACTCGATTTACAGGATGCATGAAAAACTACACGCAACATTGTTGTCGTACTATCAGGCCGTAGGACTGGATGATGCGGAATAGAGTAACGAACATGAGCAAAATTCTTATATTCATTAAGAAAACTTTTAAATGCTTTCTTTAGAAGACTATCTTTATTCAATCGATACCCTAGTTTCATTTATCGATTTAATGTAACGTCATAAGTGTCCCCTAAAACGGATGGACTTGCCCTTAATGGCAACTTAACTATAAAACGCTCTGATAATGTCTGCTTCACATTTGCTAAAAAGTTTTCTTTGCACCGCTTCTCCTCTGGAGTGAACTGATTCATTGGGCTTAAGATATCCTTCATATTCCAAAGCAATTCCACAATCTTCTGCAGATTTTCCTTTCTCGGCTCCTCTGTTACCATCACTCCTGACAGCCCGCATGTCACGGGAGGCACGCATTACTAATCCTCTCTGTCCTACTGCTAGAATCGAGAAGAACAAATCAATTCCTTACAGCATGGAAATCGTTTCACTGAAATTAAATTTGGGATCTGCTAACTTCACTTTTCTCGGTAGAGTCCACAAGGACTGAGACCTTGCCGAGAACGACGGTACTGGCGACCATAACAATATGTCCATGAAACCTTGAACACCAGCTTAAACACGTTCCTTTCCCAGTCTTAATTTGTGAATTTAATAATGTTAGATTTTGGGAAGACCTGCCACTAGCCTTCGATTGCTTCGAGGAAACTCATAGTTTATTTCACGACCCATTATGTTAGTGTAGCCACGAATTATGAAATTCTTTTATATGAGCCTGAAAAATTATTATTTTATTTTCCAAACGCTCCTTTAGAAAATGTAAGGCCTTGCGATAATTTACTGAAATCAGCTGTAACGATTCGATTGCTCTTAATGGAACGGGTCCTTGGCACGATTATAAATGTATGAGTTTCGATAATTTATCAAGCTTGCCAGAGAAACTAGGAATCTATATTGTGGGTAACGTTGCCTTTCTCGAAGAACAATTTCATCCTAATGAATTGTGATAAATTGCAGTACTATGAAGTGATGACTCCTCCTCGATTGTTGTCGTTGATGTGACATGTACTTTAATAGTTTCTTCGAAACTCTGACAAAAGCATTCATGAGATGCGTGACATAGGTTTTGCTTCGCATTAAAACACTAAACAACCCTTCGTCCGCTAGATTAAATCCTACTTGCCTTGTCGCTTCGATACAATTGTACAACAATTTACCACTAATATTGTTTGCCAAATTAGAATTAAATGTCAAAGTATCTTAACGAAAATTTAGCCAAGTATTCCTCAAATGTAAGTCTAAAAACCCCATCTACAAACTGGTTGAATTAATCATCTACGAAACATAGCACAAGTGAATATTTTTAATTTACTTCCAATGCGCCTACACTGCAATAAATAAGCATAAGCAGCCCCACAAAATAATAATTTCAATATTCTTTCGATGCATCAAATGAATAGATCGGTTAGTTTATACCGCGAGTGATTTTATTAATAGTGATTCTTTGTTTAATGAAGTACTTACTCAAACCTACAACAAAACAGTACTATTGAGTTTTATAATAGATAGTGCATGGAAAAGAGTGATTGGTGATGAAAAAAGATAGTGTGGACTTTAAAGTATATTTTTTTTTTTTTTATTCAAGGACAACCCTGAGTGTATAATTTGCAATGATTACATATCTGTTTTGTAGCAATATAATTTAAAGCGTCATTATGAATCCAACATATGGAAAAATTTGGTTCTCTGTATGGAATCTTATAATATGAAAAAAATGTGGTTCCAAAGAAGCAATTGGAAATGACAATATTGTTAAAACAAATTACATGATAGCAGAAAAAATTGCTAAAGAGCCATAGCCATAACTGACACTGCACATTTGGCTGTTTTTGTTCGAGGAATCGACGATAACTTTGAAATAACTGAGGAGTTGGTATCACTTGAGCCTATGAAAGATACAAAGAAAGGGTTGTAGATTTACAACAAAGTAATGGCAGTGTTGGATCGGTTTAACCTAAAAATTAAAAAATATGACTGCTTTAGGAACTAATGGAACACCTGCTCTGATAGGAAAAAACGAAGTGCTAGTAGCACATATAAAGAAAAACGAAGAGCCATCAACATTCATACAATTTGATTGTATCATTCACCAAAAAAGCTTGTGTGCCAAGTCATTAATCTTTGAAGTTATGAAAGTCTTAGTTACTACTGTAAATTATATAAGGTCTCACGGGTTCAAACATAGTTCCAGGCCTACTTAGTGGAGTTGGATGTAGAATATGGGGACGTATTGCATTGTGGGAAAATAATGGAGAAATTTTTTTATCTGAAGCAACACATGCTAAATTTTTGGGCAGGAAATGCAAGGAGGTTTCTAAACTGAAAGATCCGCAATGGTTAAGCGACTTTGCTTGTTTGACTGATCTTTCAAGGGAAAAATAATTTAATTAACACACTGATTCGAAACATCAATGCCTTTTAAATTAAAATAAGCCTCTGGAAAAGACAATTAAAATGCAATCTGTCACACTTTCCTAAGCTAGCAACTGTAATTCTAATAAGCTTCAGAAAATATGGTACGGCATAATCTGAGCTTGAATGTAAATTTGAAGAAAGCTTCCGTGACATTAAGAAGTAAGAAAAACTTTTTAATGTCTTTTCAAATCCATTCACTGCAGTTGTCGATGATTCCCCGTCACTTATTCCAATGGAGCTTATTACTTGTAATGCAACACAACACTAGTGTCGGGTTCTATTCCCAGTATGTCACTAAGTCGAATTCTCTTCTTCCCATTGATAAAATATACAAACTATAAAAATAAATAATAATAATAATAAATATAAAGCTATCATATTTTTAAAGTTTTTGAATAGCTTTTTATTTCATATTGTACTTTTTTAATATTAAAAGGTTGTGTATCACTGATTTAGACCAACTCTTTTACCAACAGTACCCATGTATGTCGATACCACTCTCTAATATAACAATAGACCAAACCAAAATACGTTTAAAAGACCCCATTCAATATCTGTACAACAAACCCATAAGCATCAAAGAGTATACCAAGAGAAGCCGTAATCTATAGCAATAAGCAACAATACACCGACGAAGTTGCCGAAAAAAACCCAGTAGCTCAGGATCCACAAAAATATTCACAGGACTATCTCCAAAATTACAACATTGAAGAAACCTCTGAAAATATCGACACCTACAATGACGATATTAATTTTATAGACTAGCTTCCTCCATTCGTCCGTTTTATCCATTCAGAATGAAGAAGGAGAGTTGCTTAAATTTCTACTAGACACAGGATCCAACAAAAATGATGTTAAACTCGAATTCATCAAGAAACCAATGCGAAATGAAACAGCTTTTACAGATAATTTAGCCGCTGGACAAACAAGTATAACTCACCATGGAAACATTAAAATATTCAATAAAGAAATTGATATTGGTTTACAAACTTTCGATTGCATCATGGGCAATGATACCCGAAAAAACCTTAAAACCGTTATTTACACTGAGCACAACTATTTCACCCTACTCCAGAAGTACCAATATCTACTCGAGCAATTAGAGTTCGAAACAGTCGCACACTTTCAACTTCATCTAAATCATCGCAGTAGGAGATTACAACGCGAAACATGTCAGCTGGGGATCAAGGCTGACAAATACAAAGGGAAAAAACTTG
>JBANCV010001785.1:0-12298 GCA_037040105.1 Amiota albilabris
TGTTTTCTTTGTAGATAACAACTGATAAGCTCTAGCACGCGAGAGACAAGAGACGAAAGAGGAGATGCGAAAGACTTAATAAGAACACTAAAGCGAACGATTTTTATCACACGACCTTTCACAACAAGAGTTGGATTGAGAATGCATATCATAAGTAATTCGATGGTAATCGATGGTATTTTTTTGTTGTTGTTTTTAAATTTTGTATTGTGTTGAATGGTATTGTCTCTTTTGTTTTCTCCACTTGTCACTTTGCTAGCACTTGCTGTAACTATTTCGCTTGCTATTGTTTTTGTTGCACATAAATTATTTTATATTGTGATTATCAGAAACATAATCTTCGAATTATTTTAGATAATATCGCAATCATTATCAAGTATTTTACATACTAATAGTTCTCTCCCAATTGTGTTTAGCCTTTGTTGTTTGGCATATCGATTTTTTTCTTTCTTCTTGACTCACTAATTATAATTTAAAAGTTGTTGTTTAAAGAATTTTGCATAGCCCAATTCTTTTCTTGTATCACTGTTCTTTCCTTTTTTGCTAGACATATGCCCTGCAATTGTCGGACAAGCGATAATGGATGATAACAGTTGCGTTTTATTTTGCTGTTGTCTTTTGTGTTTTATGATGATTTTAGGAAAAAATAAATCACAAGACCGAATTGATAAGCCGTCCTCTTTCGCTGATGATCAAACTCGAACTCTTAGCTTTGTAGTTCATTTTGTATATCTGTGCATGTCTTTCCAATGCAATAAAGAGCTGTGTCATCCGCAAAAATAAGCGTACTACATCTTTCAAACAAAGGGATGTTGTAAGTGTAAATATTATAAAGGATGGGTCTGAACACAGAGCCCTGCGGGACACCAGCACTTATTTGCATCCTATTTAGATTAACGTAAAAGTACTACTTATTAGTTTGAAAACTTTGTATTTATTTAGTAATGTAAGCACTGTTATTACAAGATATTAACTTAAAAATCAGGCCATTATGCCAGAGTATATTAAAAACTTCTTCTATGTTAAGAGTTACCATGCCAACTGACTTTTTAAGAGCCAAGTTCTCCTTGACATATTTAGATATTTGGTCAAGTTAAGAAAAGATCGAAATCCGAATTGGACTGTTAGTACATTAGCATTTCTTCTAGGTGTAAGTTCAACTTGGTTTTAATTTGACGGATCTTGAAGTAGCCGCATCATTGGTCGATAGTAGTTTTTCTCAAAAACATCAAATGGATGTCATATACACAGACTATAGTAAAGTTTTTGACAGTGTCTGTCACTTCTTACTCCTCAAAAAATTGAATACCTTTGGTTTCCCCCCTAATTCTTTAGCTAGATTAGATCCTATGTAACTTCCAGAACCCAAAGATTTATTTTTAAAACAGCTTTATTTAAAACTATTTGTGTTACATCTGGTGTTCCCCAGTTCAGCAGTCACCTTGGTCCGTAATTGATCAATATTTTTATTCACGATTTGCCATTTGCCATTAAATATTCTAACGTCTTGCTGTACGCTGACGATGTAAAGTTATGCTTATCTATGGTGTCTCCCGTCCAACAACAAGATCTTGATTCCTTGTCACAGTGGTACACCTTAAACTACCTTACGCTTAATTGTGAGAAGTGAAAATCTATGTCCTTTTATCGTCAAATCCAATTGTTTAGACCAACTCTTGAATACCCTCATTTTTGCTTGGTAACATAAATTTTAATGTTCCCTCTAGGGAAATTTTTACCATATACTTGTTGGTACCTGTAGATATACGTATTTGCAACATGATTCATTTCGTATAACCTTTTCTATTCCGACCTGGTATCTAAATACACTTCTTCTGCTCAGCTAAAATCCAATATTTTAACTGAGCTAAGCACATAGCGTCTTATTAACATATTTTATGTAATGAAGATAAAGTTTAATAGTTTTATAGCTTTAATAATTTTTTTTTATGAACGAGGCCGGTTTATTAAGTACGCGTTTTAAAAATGAAGACACCATATTTTTTCAAAATAATGTTTTTTAGTTTCCACCACTCCAAGAAAAGGATTTGTCGAACTCTCCAAAGCTAAAATTTTTGACCGTTCTCCCTTTTTCTAAGCCATGAGGATGACGCCCATCGCATCCCAAAAAATCGTCGCCATGACCTTCCCGGCCGATGGGTGCGGATTCACAGGAAGTAATCCATTGTTTTGATTGTTGTTTAGTTTCTCGTGAGTAATGATAAATCCAGGTTTCATCAACGGTGACAACTCGACGCAAAAAGTCCTTCGGATCTCGCTTATATTACGCCAAACACTGCTTCGAAGTTAACAGCCGCATCCACTTTTTGTCCAGCGTGAGCAATCGCGTCACTCATCGGGCCGTCAATTTTCCCATTGTCAACTTATCATGTAAAATATTAATTGCCATTCCGGTCGATACACCTACGGCCTTTGCTACTTCGCACACTTTCGTTCGTCAATCAGCGAGAATCATGTCGTGGACTTTTTCAGTGATTTTCTCGGTAACCACGTCTGCCGGGCATCCTGGTCGCTCCTCATCAAAAACGGATGTTCGCCCACGTTTAAATTCGTTGAACTAATATCTAACTGTGGTCATAGATGGCGACGTGACGCATAAAAAGCATCCAACTTTGCTTTTATCTCCTCGCTATTTTTCCCATCCAAAAACAAAAAGCCAATTACTGAACGATACTGCTCTTTTCCCATCTTAGCGAAAATCTCGAAACATGTCTGAAATTAGTAGCGTCGTCTGATAGATGGTTTGATAGATAAACATATACTTTTTTTTCATTATTTTACTATGGTATTGTTCATATTCTCACCTTCCGGGAATTGATACAGGGAATATGTATCATATTATTCTTCTTGTGCTCGGAAGGCATATATATGGGGTTGGCACCATGATTCCTTACGTTTGCTTTTGGGGTTCAATTGGAAGTGCCTTCGGGGGCTAGACCGGTCAGTGTGTATAAAGATAGTATGTGACACCAACCCATGACTTAATCAGTGGGTAAAATTGGTAGTACTTGGCCCGGTACGAGACTTGCCAGTCTATAACTGGTTTGGGGTACCAACCCAAGATATGTGTAGCTATATTTAAATGGTATTACCTACGAGTACGAAGATGTACCAGAGTCTATATTCTGGTACCACGGATGATAAGAAGCCCATGAAGATGAAGATAGTCCTCAACTCCTCACCAAGGGGGAGTCATACTAAGTACCCTAGTATGTTTCTAATTGCTACTTGCGGATATAATTTATTATATCCAAAAGAGGCGTCGATTGACGTAATTCAATCTTGTGCTTTAATGCACCGTGATAGTAAGTCTATCAGGCAGGAGATTACGTTAAACAAAACGACTTTATGTATCGCTCATACAATTGAAACTAACAATAAGTGATCAGATCTTACAAACAAAAAATAAATAAATTATATTTTATAGCCATTGCTCTGAAATAGATGATTGTAAAATTCGTACAATTCGGAAGCGAATAGTTTAAACGTAATTTGTGATTATAAATATATTTCTTTCTTTTACGCGCGTGTAACCTTCGTTTTCGGGTCATTGAACTCAATAGACCAACGTTTAATAAAACCAAAAACACCCTTCGCCTTAACAATGCTGGATATATGCTTATTAAAACATAGTATAGAATCATAAGAACACCAAGATCATTAAATGTAGAGACACACTTACTTTTATAAGTACACAAATGTGGTTTACACCGATGATATGTCATGAACTTACATTTGGAGCTATTAAAATACAAATGATTAGTTAAGCCTCAAGAATGCAATAAGTTCAGATCCCCTTGCTATCTTAGATGAGAAGATGAATCATTAAACGAAAGGCAAAGTTCACCATGATCAGCATACATTATACTCGTGAGGGGCTGCCTTGAGGAACTCTGGAAGTTAAGTAGACAACCTGTGGAATAGAATTCCTAAAGATCACTCTTTGACAACGATTTTTCAAGTAAGATTTAAGCCAACATAGAAGATTTGGAGGAAAACCCATAATTTTCAATTTACAGAAAAGAAGATCATGATTAACTGAATCGAAGGCTTTGGAAAAATCAGTATAAATGACATCAGTTTGTATCCTATCAATAAAACATCGATTAACTAGCGAAGTACACCCAAGCAGGTTAGTAGTTAACCAGATATGAATCTACCTTGGTTCTATAAGTCACAGTATCTTATTTGATATTAGTATCAATTTTGATTATTTGTAGATATGTTGAATATTAAAATATACGAGTATAGTTGATTCACGTAAATTATGCATTAAAAAAAATATAATTATCGCCAATTGGTACTAATAAGAAGAATTAAACAAACAAACTATAATAATCCTTATTTTTTACACAAGAGAAAGAACCTATATAAATTGCCTCCATACAATTTTCACAAAACCATACATAGTT
The DNA here is from genome assembly GCA_037040105.1 of Amiota albilabris. NCBI lineage: Eukaryota > Metazoa > Arthropoda > Insecta > Diptera > Drosophilidae > Amiota > Amiota albilabris. The sequence goes on from JBANCV010001785.1 coordinate 4,434, forward strand.
CCGATTGGATTCCAGTTGAATTAAAATTTGGTTTTACTTGCTTAATTTATTGAAGTGAAACTTCTTTAGCGGCGCTGGGCAAAAATTTAGAGTGAAAAAATAAAAAGTCGTTGCGGTTTTTCGATTCTGTATCTCATGTACTGCACTAGGTAGGCACTTTAAATTTTCACAGAGTGTGTATATCTATTGCCATATACAAAACACATAATACAATTTTTGCAAAATCCACCGGAAAAGTAAGAATATCTCAATAAATTACAATTAAACGACAACAACTTGCAAGCAACCAGCTTATGTGTTGTACAAAAACTTAAGAATATACGGCAAGAGGAGACAGACGTAGACTGAACAGAGTATTTTGGATGCAAATAAGGTATTAGTGTATTTGCTTTGAGATGATCTCTCTCACCCGGTCTGTTTTTAATAAGTTACACTTCTCTCATGTGTACGATAGCGCTCACGCAATTTTTTTAACCTTACTGCGTGTCATTATATTATATTCAAGTCATTATTTATTTATATCAGAAAATGGACAAAACATGAAAGCAGGGGCGGCCTTAGCTTTTGCTAGGTCCCGGGCGAGTTGATCTTTGCGAAGCCCTTGTGTTTATGAAATTCATATTAATGATGATACTTGACGAGAAATATATATTATAATTATTTTTATCTATCAGAGATTCAGAAACTATGTTTGCGTCTTTTTCCAAGATTAAAATCATTAATTAAATCATAATAATTTAACGAATGAGCTACGCAATTTCCAATTGAAATAATAACAAGTGCTGAGAGCCGTTCTTGTGACATAGTATTCTGAAGACATGTTTTAATAATTCTTAATCTCGAAAAACTTCGTTCTGCAGACGTAACTGTTACAGGTGTCGTGGCTATAATTTTCAGGACTACTTCGATAGTAGGGTACACTTCCCTTAATTTTTTTCTTTAATATATTTCAGCACCGAAACCATGTTATCATTTCATCGTTTCGTTTCATATACGCGAATAAATATATTCGGTTCTTCATATAATTCATGTCCATCAATATCTGATTTGTCTCGTACTGTTAGTTGCTGCATTGATTCAAAAATTCACAGTCAGTCATTTCTTTTAACTTTTTTATGCTATACATGAAGCCAAATATGCTTTCATGATGTTTAAGTGCCTCAAATCTACGTTGGCAACATGCGCGCACGTTGTCGACAATGACATAAGAAAACTGTGTTTTGAATATATCTTCCGCAGATAATGCAGTAGATTCCTCTAAACCTTTGTAATCAAAATTTCTTTTTATACGTCTACATCTCACGACTTTGAATTTTGTATCAATATCATTCTCATCAGCCTTGAGATAATTATCAAGCCATTGAATAATTCCGTCTAGGTGTTATACAGCCGCATTTAGGTGCATTTTTTCGCTCTGTCATATCTGACTTATATCATTTATTTTCGTAAGAATATCATACCATACGACTAGAGAAATTATAAACTCGAATGTAGTTATTTCATTATTTTTAGAATTGCATTCACTAACCAAAAAACAATCTGTGATATTTTCTGCCAAATCCTTCAAAGCACCACATATATCGCTTAGTCGATATTTAATCTTCACCAATTCCCACCTAGTTTCGGAAAGTGGTTTTAGCGATAAAGATTTTACATGGGATTTTAAAATAGCCCACCTCTGACTAGAGCCAGCAAACAGAGTGTACGCTCTTTGTAACAAACCGAAAAAATATTTTACTTGAACACAAGATGATGCTGCGTCTCTTAGGATCAGATTCCAGTTGTGACTTCCACCAGGCAAAAAAAAAAGCAAATAGATTAATTTTAAGTATACATTTCTGGTCATCACTTTTTGTTTCATCCATATTAGCTACATTGTCATAAACTTTGTCCTCTGTAGCTTTGTAATGTTATACCCAGCAGTATTCTGTTAGCTCGGTAAGAATTTAATTAAGCAAATTCTCAGCTGCAGTTTTATCAACGGCCAAAAAGCCAATCAAATATTCTGTATTTGTATCAATAAATCTTATAACAATTGAAAGTTGTTCATCACGAGAAACATCTCGGGTGAAAACAAGAATAATAGAACAATTATAATATTTATTCTTTATTATTTAGTCAACAATTTTAGCCTTCACGTGACTTGCCAATAATTGTATGAGCACGAGTTCGCTATTAGCGCGACGTGAGTTTTATAATACGGCGAAAAGCACAAAATTCAAATAAACAGTAGTACGTAAAATTTTTCTACTTGGGTTGTTGCCTTGCAAGAGCGCGGCCTCGGACGGTTGCCCCAGCAACGCGAGGTACAGCTAGTTTCCAATAAAATATGTTATTTCAAAATTATAAATTGCGTCTATGTATGCAGCTGTTCTCGCAAACATAACTGCGAATTTAATTTAAAAAAAGAAACCAAAGTATGCCGAAAACAAGCGAAAAAGACAAATTAATTGAAAATACAGAATGACAATAAATAAGTTATTATTTTTGGAAATTTTTGGTAATTACGATGGTGAGATCTAATATACATTAAATAGAGGTACAAATTCACTTCATTCACCATGTTACAGAAAAAAATAAGAAAATTGGAATTACTTATATGGGTTTCGTATGTAACGCTTTCACGCAATATGTACATAACCGATTTTAATAATTTTTTTTTTTAAATCAATAAATTTGTGCTAAAGAATCGAGAAGCATGCTCCCTTTTTTGATTTCTTAAAGGGAAATATATTTTTTTAAGGAACACACAAACTTTTATATGCTTGTTCGTTCTTTATGCTTTGCTGCTTCTTGTATTTTGTGAGTTGTTGGTTTTGTTGTATACATTCCTTTCTTTTATGACTACGCACAAGAGCATTGCCAAAGATCTGACCTATATATATGGTCTGCGCTTACACGCATGGAGATGAATTGGAGGAGGGTCGCGAGGTAGTCATGTGTCAAAAGCTACACTTTTTTCTGCCTAAGTTTCTCTTCTTTCGGGTATTTCGTTTAGCTTTTGTTGAGTGAAGGTTGCGAAGGAGATGGAGAATTTTGGAAATATTATAAATTTGAAATGTGTGTATGCCATTGTTTGTTATTGTTTTTGCAAAAACCCCCGGTATAGTTAGTATATTTGTCGTCTCTCTTTCTTAATTATCATATTTATGCCCGCAAACTATCGTTTGCAAATATTAAGCGAATGTTAAAGCAGCGGAACTGTATCTTGGAATGATGTGCAGCAGTATATAAATGATTTCACAATGCTTTTAGAGAAATTGTCGGAAATTGGCATCGAGATAGACAAAGAGTTTCTGGTAATTATGGTATTGCCAAGCTTGCCGAATAGCTATGAGAGCTTTGTTGTAGTAATGGAAACAAAAGATGAGTTGCCAAAACTATGTTTTCTGTTTGCAAAGCTAATAGAAGAACGTCAACGTCATATAGACGGCAATCAAAATGAAAATAACAGAACTCAAATATTTTCAGCAAAGAAAGTCTACGACAATCAGAATTCGAACAATAAGAAAAAGGGAGAGAGAAAATGTTTTGTTTATCAAAGAACTGATCACTTGTCAAGAGAGAAATAAAAACAACAAAAACGTTGGCTGCGAGAATTAATAGTTGCTTTGAATCAAACGCACAGCACACACATGTGTAGTAATTGAACTGCATTTATCATTTATACAAACAGAAAATATGTTTGGCTGGCGATTATTGTAGGTACGCAGAAAGCATTGGCGACGTACAATTGCGAGTAAGCAAAAGTGACGAAAGAATAATGAACGATGTTCTTTTTGTGCGTAATCGAAGCACGTGATGTTTTCAACGGAGAAAACAATAAAGTATTTCTGAATGAACTAGTGCTTTGGGAACTTAAAATCGAAAACACTCAAGAGGTTAATATGCATGATGATAGCAACAACGACCAGTATGAGGATGTAGAATCCAACGTTCAATCTGACGAAGTCATCAGTGTGGAAGAGTAAATGATTAAATATGGTCCAGGACCTCCACATTTAATGCGAACTGAAAGTCAACCCAGATAGGTTAAAAATGTTTTAAACATTATGCACCATGCAGCTAATAAGCAGCTAAACTTTGACTCAGGCTTTAAACAGCGCACAAGCCAATGAGGGGTCAGCAGCGTTTGATTCGCTAATAAAGAACAAAACTTGGACTATGGTGGATCTGCGCAAAGGGCATTCGGCGATCGGTTGCAAGTGGGTATTCGCAGTCAAACGTGATGAATACGGCAGAATCGAATGTTACAGACTGGTGACAAAGGGCTGCAGCCAGAAACTGATAATTACACAGAAACATTCTGTACATCAAATGGATGTGAGTGCAGCGTACTTAAATAGTACTTTGAGTGATGAAATCTGTATGCGACAACCAGAAGGGTTTATCGACAGAAACAATCCAAATAAAGTACTGAAACTCAATAAAGGTATTTATGGCCCTTAGCAATCAGAGCGTGAGTGCAATTTACTTTTGGACACAGTGCTAAAAGAATAGGCGTGAAATAATGAACCCTGTTTATATAAGAGAGGCACAAGTGGTAATGTATTATTAATTGCAATTTATGTTGATGATTTCATTATAACGTTCAAAGTCGACAAGAAAATGGCGAAGATCAAAAACGACATTGGAAATTTGTTTGATTCTATTGACAAAGGGTGTATACGATCCATACTTGGCATAAGTATAGAACGGGATGGTGATAAACAGTAACAAGCTATTATTGGAGAGCTAATGTATTTAGCGGTATGCACATGTCCAGATGTACTACATTCAGAATCCAAACTCGCACAACACGATATTGAAGTTTAACACGAAGCGGCAATAAAACATGTATTGCGCTATTTATCGTCGACAATCGACCTCAAACTGACGTACTGAGCATCAAGCACATATATCACTGGTTTTGTAGAAGCTGATTGGGGCAACAACTCGTAGGATCGCAAGTCATACACTGGGTATATATACTTGGAGGCAACAAATGAGATGTCTGTAAAAATGTAAATGGTGCTTTTACGTTAAGGAGGAGTGTGATAAAACTCATAGGCTGGCGACGTAATAGTGTTTTTCATTAACTTATTCCACTTATTCTTCATAGTAAATACATAAAATAGATGTTTATACAAAAACAGAATTTATTTACCTAGATAATTGATAACGAAATAGAAATAACTGCCTAAATATCATGTTCGGATTGAGGGTAATTAACTCCTCCCGCCCTTCTCACTCCTGTATTCTTCTATATAGTATTTTATTTCCCCAATTATATGTTTTATTGCTAATTTCTATCATTTTTCCTATTCCTATCCGTATTTTAAGATGTTGTTTGTTGTTTTCTAAAGACCAAATTTAAACGGTCTTTTTATATTGGTTGTATGATGCAGATTCTTCTTTGTACCTAACATTTTTAGAATTATTTATAGAACCTGTTTCCCTATTTTTATGATAAGCTTCCCTATTTTCATTGGCTTTCTGGATTTTTTTGATCTAAAAAATATTTTATCACCGAAGAATTAAATTCGTTATCAATTACGAATTTCTTAGATTTGCCTTTTAATGCTAGAAACTCCTGAATTTAATTTGCAATTGTTCTGTTGTTCCTATCTAACAATGGATAACATGTAGCATGTATTGAATACATGTCTATGAAGGCAATAAACGAATGTATTTTCATGAATTATTTCATTTATCGTTGCAGGAGTCTCTGTTACACTATACTCATTTCTAATTGGATCTTTGTAATATTTCCGTTCGTTTATAGCTGAATATATAACAACACGACCTTTCAATAATTCCCTACGAATGATATTGCTTACTGTATTCTTGACTACAGCATTCTTGCCTTTTTTGTTGTTAATGATATTTAACATGCCTATTGCCTTTTGTTCTACAACAGTTATTTGTATTCGAAATCTGTTAACTATAATGTCTAGAATAGGAATTTCATTGCCAAAGTCTTCTTCCTGCGGATGAACAGTTGCATCCATTGAAAAGTTGTTATCTCCCTGAAATATATCCGCTAAGAGACTTTCAGAAATATCCATGTCCATTAAATTGATTTCCTCACTTTTAATTCTGCTTAAGAAATTTGCTACATTGTTATTCCATCCTTCAATATATTCTACTGAGAAATTGTATTCTCCTAGACTAATTATCCTTCTTTGGAGTCTCGGATTTATGTACTTTCTGTTATATTTCATCATTAACCATTTGAGCGCCTAGTGATCTCTTTTAAGACGAAATTTCTATTTCACTTTATTTAATTTATCTCATGTTTGTTAAGTGTCCTGGATACATATGCAATGGGGTGTTCGTCTTGAATCAGGATGGTTCTAAAGTTGCAAAGCTGCTGTGTCTCTTTCTCAAGAAAGCTACAGTTATCGATCTGTATCTTTAGTGTTGCTGTCCGCAACGCTTTGAATATAATTTTCAAGTTCCAAATGTGTTCATCTAACGATGTACTAAACACTACAATATCGTCCATGTATACGACACATATTTTATTTATGTAATTATTAATGATCTTATTCGTTAACCTCTGAAAGGTTCCTGGTGCGTTCTTTAAACATATTCATTATGCTCTTTTAGCGTTGAAAAGACTGTTTTTGTCCTATCTTCTTCCCTCACCAAAATTGTGGAAACCCTTAGCTAGATCGAGAGTACTGAAGTACTGAGCCCTACCTAACTTGTCCAATAAGGAATTGAAAATTTGTATTGGATACTTGTCAATGACTGTAAATTCATTTAATTTTCGGTAGTCAATAACTACTTTTTATTTCTTCATAACCGAATTGTTCTGTTTGTTTTCAACAACCCACAGTGAGCTATTATAGGGTGAGTTGCTTTCCTTCATAATATTTTGTTTGTTTGTATTGTTGAATATAAATGCCTATCCGTTGTAATGAGTATTTCATGATAGTGTTGTGTGACCATTCCTTCTTGATATTATTTCGCAATATTTGAAAGATATCTGGTGTCTTTAACGCAAGTTTTGTTAGCGTAATAATGCGAGTGCATATTATTGTATGAGTACATGCTCTTATGGATAGTATTCTCAGTATCTATGTACTTTAAAGTATATAGTCCCTTCTTTGAGTGGACTAAGCTGCAAGGGCAGCATATTCGAACGCGATTGGAATATGCGCTGATGTAATGCGATTAAAATGTGCGTTGACATAAATGGTTTGATTTAAGCTTATGTCTTTCTGTAATTAATAACACGTCCCCTTCTTTAATCAAAAGGTCGTTAAAATCGTTCAACAGTCCTATTATCATTTGAAATTCTTATGAAAATTTTTCAATTATTTTTATTTACGATTTCTTTTTGGTTAAAAAATATTTTATTGAATTATATTGTCCATTCTGATCCAATACATTTTGCCATCTTTCTGGCAGAAGTATAATTTCACGCTAATAAAATATTTGTTGTTTGCTGGCAAAAAACTGATCCAGTTGATTTTTGACTTCCTCATTTGAAGTAAAGATTTTACCGTCTAAAAAGTTTGTAGAGACCAGAACAGATAAAAATCAGAAGGTGGCAGAACTGGAGAATAGGTGGGTGGCAGTATGTCCCATTCAAGCTTTAACAAATTTTGGCGAGTTACCAAATTTGTATGAGGTCTAGCATTACTTTTATGATACACTACACCTTTTCAATTGATCAATTCTTTATCTTCTAGACTTCTAGCAAAGTTATTAGCAAAGGTGTACCGCTGGTGGTTAGATTCCACTTCTTAAGCTAACGCCAAGGCAGAGGGCAAATCATTTGGTCTTGCTGCAAAAAGCACGTCGCTGAGGGACTTTTTTGTACCTGACACAAAAATGCGCAATGCGTCCATTCTGTATTTTTCATTGATGGACGT
>JBANCV010001787.1:0-12290 GCA_037040105.1 Amiota albilabris
AATGTGAGTAAAAGTGTTATGTGTAGTAAAGTGTGTGGGTGATTTGTCATTTAGGAGAATTAAGTTGTTTTGTGTAATGTATTTGTGTAGTATGCCACCTTTTTTGTGATGTTTCGGTGACCCCCAAGTAGGGTGGTAGCTGTTGAAATGATCTATAAGTGGGTATGTACATGGAAAATATACAAAGCTTTGATTCAAAAATTATTTCTGCAGCAACTGCTTCGATTTCGCCATTAAGTCGTATATCTTTGGACTGGACTGCTTTGAGAATGAGCAGTGCTACTCCGCCAAAGTTGTTTTGTGGTGTGTTAATAAGGATAGTGTAGTTAATGGGCATTGGAAGGGGTTGCGTGGTTGTAGATGGGTTTCTTGTAGGGATATGATTTGGGGTGAATATTTTATAATGATTATGATGATTAGTTCGCTGTAATTGTTCGTATAGGCACGAAAATTCCATTGTGTTATATTAAGGTCCATGTTTAACTTTTTAGGAAAGGGTTATATACTTTTTATTTGGTTAAATTGTGAGATTTACTACATTGAACTGTGGGTTGTATATCACTTGTTGCCCACGGCTGGCCGACTGGGGAACTTTTCCCTGCAAGTAGTTTTGCAGGGTAGAGCTCCTGGCCGCTCGCATTCTTACACTGTACCGAGAGCGTTTGTTCTGTTTTTCCTACTCTTTGCACTTAAATAGAAGATCACAACTGATAAGCTCTAACACAAAAGCGCGAGAGACGAAAGTTGAGATGCGAAAGACTTGATAAGCACACTAAAGCGAGCGATTTTTATCAAACAACCTTTCACAACAAGAGTTGTTTCGTTAATGATGCCCATAGTTAATTTAAGTAGTTTTTGTGTTTAATTCAAAATGGAACCATATTTGAATTAAGAGATTTTATGCATACTGAATTTAAATATGAAGCATTGTCAAAACCAGATGCTTTCATCGTTGATTCAAAAATGTTTGTCTTTAATTTTAATATGTATCTTATATGATTCAGTAATCCTAGGATCTTGAAATTTACATGGTTAATGAATATGAATCAGCAACTTATTACGTCCAAATTTTAAGGTGATAGCATAAAAAACAAAAAGTTTTTTCTAATAAGAACATGAATTTGAATAGGGGCTTCTATGGGAGGTACTCTTCCTGATAGTCGAGGGTCTTGAAATTTTAGTGACTTATGTATATGGGTCAAGCACTTCCAGTTTTTAAATTTCATTTCGACAGCACAAAAACGAAAAAAGTTTTTCTAATAAGAACGTTAATTTATATGATTGTTTTGTATGGGAGGTACCCCTCCTGGTGGCCCTAGGATCATGAAATTCACATGGTTGGTAGATATGGAAAATAACTTATATTGTCCAAATATTAGTTCGATCGAACCATAAATAAAGAAGTTTTTCTAATAAGAACTTTAATTTGATCTTGGGGTTTGTAAGGGGAGGTGTCCCTCCGAGTGGTCCGATTCGGCTCGTTCCGACAAATGATTTGTCTGAGGCAAAAAGAAACCTGTGATTTAATAACTGAGGCACTGGTTCGCGTACAGACCGATAGACGAACATAAATAAACTCGTCTCATCGAGCTGATCACAAATATATATACTTAATGTGGTCTGCGATGTCTCCTTCTGTGTGTAACAAACTTCCTGACAAACTTAAAATATTATTCACTCCCGTGAAGAGTATAAATATTCAAAATGTATTGCATTTCAATTTCCACTACACTTAAATTAACTTATTTTTAAGTTGCGTTTTTTCTGTGAGTTTATAAGCATTAGGAATTGTTCTTTTCTATGCTAACTTGATATTTCACTGCAATCTAAATAGATAGGCAATGAGCAGGGCTATTCTATCTTATGATGGTGCTCAAGTCTCAGGTTATACGCTGCTTGAAAAAATATTGTATTTTATATCCATCCAAAGGTTGCCGAATAAATTGACAAAGAAACTAATAAATAGGGATATTGCATGGATAAAAAATTTGAACCTGGCACATAGCCAGCGTTATAATATTGTGTGCTTAAAAGAAATTGGTATATTTCGAATTGCACTTTACATTAATTGAAAAATTTAAAATTTGAAAAAAAAAAAAAAAAAGGAGCAAGCTAGCTCAAGTAAATAATTATATGTGCATGACTTACTATGGCATTCCTGCTCTAACTTTTATTTTAAAAAAAACTTTTTTTTACTAGCATTGACTGGCGCTCGTTGCTGCGCTATTGCTAAAAAAAAGTGCAATAATATATTTAACATATTTTTTTAATTATGACAACTAATTGTCAATTTAAAAGTAGGAAAGTAACAATATTAATATTTAGAATAGCTATAACCCCCATGCGTTGCTGTGGCGCAGCCTGGTCTGTTAAACATATAGACTGGGCAAATCACCCACGAAATTATCTCCTTTCATGTGTTGTCCAGACTATATGGTTGTCATAAAAGTATGTTTTATGAGTGTGTTCTTTTTTTGTGCAACAGATGGCGTGTGTAGCGTGGCGTGAAAAGAACGAAGAGCGCAATACTCTTGAGCTTATTTAGTTATCTAGAAATGAGAGAAATTAATATTGTACAACAATAACAAAAACAACACAAAATTCAAAGCAATGAAAAAATATCCTTTTGTTTATTTGGCTTGGGGTGAAAAATGAATCAAAATTAATATATTTTGATGTAGCTACTGACGACGCCAAAACCGCATTCAAATAGGTTAAGACATTTCTGAGATTAGCGTGCACAGACACGAAATGGCTTACGATTTCATATATGTATAGATATACAATACTTAACAGTAACATAACGTAGTAAAAATGTTATTCATTTGTTAAAGGTAAAAACAAAAAAAATTTTTGTAGTAAAGAATTATATGTGCATAACTTCAATGCTCACAGTTTTTAATTTCTTTTTTAATAAGAATGATAAAATTAGGAAATAAAAATTATTTTAGTTGCAACAGGGGAATATTTCTGGTCTTAAAAAACTGTTTTGTTCGCTGTGCACAATATATCGGCGCATTATCCTGCTGGAAAAACAGTTGTCGCCATAAAGTTGGTCACCAAATTCTATAAGTTCATTGTCATAATAAGTTGACGTACACTTCAGCTTTCATTTTTGGTCCACCATTGACACGTCTATCGCAAGGGCGCCGTGAATGATCCTTATGTGCCCAATATTTCTTTAAACAGTCAGGACTATCTTGATTCAGCTATTTTTCATCACTAAAGATACTATACCACCACTCTGTATTCCAAAATTGGTACCTTGTTGCAAAAGCCAATTTTGCGTTTATTTAACAAGGGAAAAGTTTAGATTTCCGTATTTACAATCGTAGTATTTCGGCGCAATATTTGCACAATTCTATTTCTTGTTACTATAAGATTTGACTTTTTATTTTTCCGCATTCTTCATTTACACCGATCGTCGATATTGATCTTCCTACCACTCCATTTAGTTGAACCGTAGATCTTGGCGCCTTTTGGGAAATTTCTTATAGTATTTCTAAATTTTGTATAACGCAAGAAGTTATTATAAATTAACTTAACTGGTGCCTTATGCACCAACACATTTTTTAAGTATCGGGAAATTGAAGGGTACTTTGTATGAACCATGTTAACAAACAAACGAATAGCGAAAACAAAATGGAAAAAAAAAGTCGGGACAGGCAGTATCGCTACACTACCGTAATTGTTCTTGCGTGAAAACGTTTTTCATGAACCATTATTGTTATATTATTACATAGTACAGTCGGACTTCTCTATCGTACAATGAAATTCCCCCTACTATGAATTGATTTACAATACACAGCATTTTAGTTATACTTTCAGTTTATTTGATCTCCTGGTAATGAAATTCTATTTTTGTCTACACAGAACAAATTTTGTAGCTGGAAATTAAACTTTCATGCTTCTTTGTGTCCAAAAAATGAAGTTTGAAAAGTTTTTTGTTACGAATATTAAAAACACTGGATTGTTCAAAAATCTTTGTGGGAAAAGTGCTGATGCCAACATACAAGAAAGTGATGAATGGGTAATGAACGTTTTACAAAAATACAATCAAAACAATATCTTAAATGCCTATGAGACTGGTTTGTTTTTCAAAAACTTACCCAATAAAACACGTACATTTAAAAGATGGAAATTCTTTAGTGGAATACAGAGCAAAGAGGGAATATTTGTCCTGGTAGTATGTTATTATAAATTGTTACTGGACCGAAGAAACTTAAATTGCTTGTTGTAGGAAAGTTCAAAAATCCACGATATTTTAAAGAAACAAATAAAATCTCTGGATATGGATTATGAGTTCAACAAAAAAGCTCAGATGACAAGTGAATTTTTTACAAAATAACTTTTACAAAAATTTCGCTTCTCAAGAAATGAAGGTTTTGCTTTCTGTTGATAACTACCAACATGACTTCCTTACATCAACGAATAGACCAAGGCATTATCTACAACATAAAACAACATTACAGCAATAGAGTTTTACCGATTATATTTGCAAAAACATACTGAGAGTAGAGCAGTAGCCAATTGCAACGAGTACGATTGCTTTTTCTTTGTGCTACAATAGCACACATCAAGTAGCAGGGCACGAGCATCTTTATTTGTGTCTTGTGCTCTTGATACTTCATACTTCTCCCACCAAGTAAAACAGAGAATCAAAGAAATAGTATAGCATTTTCAATCACTGTTTTCAACACAGCATACAACGTATAATTTTTGTTGTTGTTGTGCTTACGTTTGCCGTCTGCACCCCTTTTGTCAACAAACTGGTACAACAGCGAACACAATGCAGCCTCTGTGTGTTTCTAGTTTTGTTTTCAACGTTCATTCTCTGCGAATACCATAAAATTAATAAACGCACGTCATAAACTTTACTTATGTATTTATTCAGATTTTAATACAAAAAGTCGAATTCTCCACTGGATTTTCCAAAAAACAAAAAGTCTGATAAATAGAGCAACCCATTCTCAAGCAGATTTCAATAGAAAATGTCAAAATTTCTAACTTTTCCGGTGGATTTTCATTAAACTTTCATTCATATTTTTATAGTTGACCAGCAGCATACACAACAAAATAAAAATAAGCCAAATAGGGTAGGTAAGTCATTTTCAAGCAATACGTTTAAAAAGAAAAACACTTTTTTCAAATTTGGATGCTTTATGATACTACTCACTGGGTGAAGAGTATAACAATGTATTTTTTTCGAAAGATCACTTTTCTCATGCAATAATCAGACTGAAATGAACTATTCTGATTGCTTAGTTGCTTACAGTGTAATAAAATTCCTTTGATCATTGGATATTTGATCCTTAATATGGTTAGCGTTAGTTAATTTGTGCAGCACACGCTATGAAGAAAAAGTATAGTATAGAAGATCTAATAAAATTTTTTTCATCATTAATCCGATAGATATTAAAAAATATTTAAAAACAAACCTATTTGTTAAGCTACAAAACAATATAACCAAAAGCAACAAATGGCACGAAGACCTCAATAAAAATTCTCTTTATTCAATTGATTATCTAAGAATAATAACTCAAGGAAATATAAGCCAAACAAATTAAATTATTAAGATTTTGTTTAGGGCATACTAAACTTAACCAGCAACTACAAATATTAAAAAGAAAATCTTAAAAAAATTCAACATTTCAATCGCGGTACCAATACCACAAAAGAAAACATCACCAAAGTTATAACATATATAAAAGAAATAAATATATACCACCAAATATGAATTCTACCAGTAATAAAGAATAAACATGTAAATGTGTACTTTTAATTTTTGACCCTGATAATTTTAATTTTCTCCTCTGTATATATAAAAACAGTAATAAGATACCTTACTAACAAAGGAGGCCGAACGACTTGCATTCAGTGCTTTATTTCTTATCAAATTAGGCCAAGTTTTTAAGTTAAGCTAAATGATAAACAAATAAATAAATTTCACAATTGTGGACTATGGTTGTGATTTACCTGTGTTCACCGTGATGTTGCACCTTTTGAACCAGGTTTCAATACGAATATGAGTGACTGGAGGTTTGAGAGGCTTATGTCGGCGAATTGTCTGAACACAGAACCACAGTGTCATCCGCGTATGTGGCTATAATCGCAGAATTAGAGGACGGTTGGTATATCTGCCCCATGGATAGTGAATAGCAGAGGAGCCATTGTAGAATTCTGGCTTATGGCATACCAGCCTGAACAGTACGGATTGACGACTTTGCTTCCCTGTATTTCACGTAGAAAGTTCTATTTGTCAAGAAAGACTCAGCAATATTGAAAAGACCGGAATATTTGCCCTAGAGTGCAGATAGGATATTATGCACGACTCGGTGGACTTGCTCCGAGTTACCATTATGTTCCTTAAAGCCAAATTGATGGTTTGGAGTGAGATTCTGGGAACCTTATACTGATAGTACTCTACCAAGAAATATTATATCCTATTTTTTTATGTAGAACGAACAGGCAGCAAAGCTTTTCAGCGTATAAGATAGGACAAGGTTCTCCAGTTTGCCAGGTTTAGAGAATGTGAAAATTGCAGTGCACTTCCATTGTGTTAGAAAGTGGCATTACATTGAAGAGAAGCATATAAACTATAAATTCCTTGTGTGGGAGAACCTTTGCTATTCTGCCATCGATACCTTCGTACTACAGAGCTTTCTTCGATCTTAGAGCTCTTATTAAGATATGCACTTCACCCGCTGAAATTGGTTTCATTAGGTTAGAAGAAACTTTAGAATCTTACAGCCGAGCAATGGTACAACTAAGATCAGCAGGGGCTATAAGCTGGTGGGGAGTAAACCTCCGGAAGAGCTGGTTAACGAAGCTGCAGGATGGCTTTATCGAAGTCAGATCAGCACCAGTGATTGTTCGCTTCAAGACGATTGGCCACGTAGTTGCTGTTTAAAGCCAGATGATTTACTATGATTAGCAAGAGGTCGTCAAAATAACGAGATCTTTCCTCGGCAAGATGGTTTTTAAATTATAGCTTGGCTCTGCCTCAGCCAGCTTTATCCAAAATATCACGAGTGCCCATGTATCTATGATGAAGGCTCCGCTTAACATTACCCGCGTCGCAGCACTTAAATGAGGGTTGGCTGAAGCATAAGGCGAAAAATGATACCGGTTGGAGAAGCGATTTCCAAATGTAGATTTATTCGTTCTTGTAGGCCATTTCTGAAACGCAACAAGTCGTTGTGATGGAATTTCAACAAGAACTGCAAGGCCCAATACGTCTGGAAGGTGATTATTGAATGAACTTCTCTCTGTAAGTGTATGATAGCATTAAAGAGTTGATCCCCACTGATTAGGAACTTGGAGTCTAGTTCAAATAAGAGATTAGTGAACTCACTTTCTTAAATAGTGCAGCCATGGAGACATTAGTCAATTTGCAATGATCAGTGCAGATTTTCATGCCTGCGTAGCAAATGTTTGCAAATATTTTATAACCATTTGGTTGCATAGTCTTTGAAATTTGCGAACGTGGTTCTTGATAATTTATTGTCATACGGGTAACCAGTTCTTGGTAAACAAGGCAGCCTTTATGGTAAGCGGTATGTGACTTGTCTCATTGGGAACATTTTGCAGGGAGATTAGTTGATTCTTGGCATGGTAAGGACTGGTGGCTGCCACCACATTTGACACATCGGAAATTTTTACGGCAGTAGTGCTTTGTGTGGACGAATTCCTGACAGATGTGCGGTGTGATCACTTGCGGACATAAGCGTGTTAAGTCAAAAATTGTTTTGTTCATGCTGAACGGTCCAGCTCAACGAAGAATTAGTTCAAAGAACTCATGTTGATTCTGCTTTCTGCGATGTGCACATTGACCTAGTGCAGTAAGTTAAGTGGATGGAAGTGTCTATAAGTTCGTAGATGCTGGATATTAGACCATTAATGTCATCAATGAAAATGGGACTTCTTCCGTTGCTGCATTATCAACTGGTAGTGGAGTAGCACTGGTTTCTAGGTGAATGCATTCCGTCGAAAGGTAGGAAAAGCGATTGATCCTGTCCGGAGACTTCTGCACTCTAAAGTCGTCGGAGTAACAATCGATGATTTAGCCTCATCAAAATCGTTAAGGTCCTTGTGAAGTTTTGTTGATGGCGGAGGGAAAAAATTTAATTTACGTTTAGGATTTAATAGCTGCTTGCATCTAGAAACCCTAACACCGATTGCTGTATGAGAATATTAGAAAACCAAGAAAACTATATTGCTTGAATTAGTACTTCGGAGTATTGTGGCAGCAGTCCGGTTACAGTGGCTTGTTTGGTTTGAGTGACAGTGTTCCTCTGAACCATTTTTGATGATCACTGCAAATTATGTTTGCAAACTAAACTCAAAAACAGAGCTAGTATATTTTGTGTAAAGGACGATAATGCTGAGATACTACAGTAGATTTAAATTTATAAATCCACAAGCATAGCTCTATAGAAATTATTATTTTTCTGTGGATGAAGCACAAAGGGAAAACACCACAAATCAAACATGTGAGGATGCCAACGCCATTCACTGAACAGGACTTGTCGAAGGAAATACATTTCTTAAAAATCGAAATTGTCAATTTTGCCTTAATACCTTATCTTCATAAAAAGTTGTAATTGTGTTTAACATTTATTTTTAAAGCAAGAAAATATAATTTAATAAAATTATGATAAGTTTCATGACAACAGACAAATCAAGTTCAGAAAAGGGAAATCGGTTTATAAAAGTCTAGTTAACGTATAAAATCAGATCGCCTCAGCACAGATTTTGCTAAAGTTTTTGTCAGGGTGGGAATACATTCCATATTAGACGAATCTCAACATCTCAATAACGTAGATAACCTTCTCACCAACAAAAAAAAAAAAATAATAACTAGTTCCCAACCTGCCCATTATCGTTTTAAACATCTAAAAAAAGTAATCCAAAGTCTTCTCAACCATAGATAACCTAATATGTAAAAATATTGAAGCAGTTAATCATTCACATTGCTCTTCCCAACACAGGTAAACAAACTCAGCCCCATTGGCTTTCTAACAACTCTCACTTATGTCTTACATTATATGTCTCCAACAAGAATACAGGAGTATCTCACAAAAGGCAAAATTATAAGTCCCACCCTGCTGCGTGATTTCTCATCGATTTTTACAGTCGAAAAATCAGTCATGCTTGTACCGTTCTAGCCTGCCCAATAGACAAAAAGTAATTTTGCCATATGCACAGACTCCCTCTCCTTAATCAAAGCTATTGTCAACATCAACAACCAGCATCCATACTTCTCAACCATACAATCTGAGTTTAAATTTGAGTTCCCGGTCATTGTTGTATAGCCGGCAATAACCAAGACAAAGGCTTTTTCATCGAGTTTGAAAACAAACAATAATCCCTTGAGCTGAATTTGACGAATAGAGTGCGTGAGGGAGTGATTCGAACTTCAACTCTTTGATATTAGTCATTGCGACAACGGACGTGTAAACTGGTACATGATGAAACAAAACTTTCTTTTTCACCAAATGATAGAATCTTTTCTTGATTTCATCTCTCAAATGCTGCAATAAGTTCGAATAATACTCACAGTTGAAGGTTTTTCTTTACTGTAGATAATCAATGAAACTTATCCCACCCGTGTCCCAAAAAAAATGAAGCCATGACGTTGCCAGCAAATACATTTGTCTTTTTTACAGCCAAGTCTTTCCACCTCAGTCCTTTTCCTTTGTCCGATGTGTCAGTTTTTGGATCTAAGCTCAATAGAAAAATGGTCCAATTTTAATAATACAAATACAGAAATATGCAGAAAGAATAGCAGAGTGAGGAAGATCTAATACAATAAGGAAGATACATGCCAATTCTAGCAAGAACAAACTGGAATAACAAAAGAAGATTAAAACTAAAAGTAAATGCAAATAATAAGAAAATAGTGTAGATGAAATAGACCAACCAAAGTAAAATAAATCGAAAACAAAAAAGTTACCAATGAAATAAATGAGCGTCATTAGCTGTTCAAAATGATGAACACTTCAGTTGATAAATGTGTGTGTGTGTTTCTGTAAATGTGTATCTGTGTATGTGCGTGTGTATAAGAACATCGTTTTTAGATAAACTACAGCAAAACATTGCAAATGAAAACTACTCAATTACTTTGGGTAGGACGGGCGAATTTTAATATACCAGAAAAAAAGTAAAGGACAGGAAATAAACAAATTCACACAAATAAGTACCAGACTTCTTAAGGAATAGTTTTTGCGACAAGGATCAGTTAGGAAGAGAGAAAAACGATTGAAATAAGTATTTACACAAATAATAGCACTTGTTTGACTAATTTTATAAGGAAAAAAATTAAACAAAAAGGCAAAAAGGATAAAAAAGGGAAAACAAAACATCATTATAATCATTTTAAATTTTACACTTAAATTCATACGTTATTTTAGTTAGACATACATGCTACTCTACTACGAAGTTTATGCATGGGTTCCATAAATTTTTTTAAGCAATATCAACATACGTTAGCCCGGAAAAATGGGAGAAAAAAAGTCAACTGACTCTTGTGAAAATAAGATTTTTATTTAATCTTTATCATTTGTGTCTAATTTTTTGGTTTTTTCCCGCTCGTCTGGGAAATCGAGATGAGCATGGACTTTGCTTCTCATTATGCAGTTCCTTTCAAATATTTATTTTAATAATCAATCTTTGTATATTGTTAACATTTTTTTTAGCATCAAAATTTAATAACAAATTATTAATTGTGTTCCGAAGTTAAAACTGAAACATATTGCATATGATTATGTGGTCAATTTGAAGAAGTGAAGTTTCAATCACCAATTCTTTGTCATAATTTATTCGTTAGATTTATAAACATATATATTGAAACCCGTTTTATTATGAGTTATGTTAAAAAAAAACCATAAATTAAGATTTACAGAATTACTCAGTTTAATTCAATTGCCTTACAAGAAATTTCAAGGTGTTTCGTCAATTATTCTTTTTATGTGCAAGAAAATTAAAGATAGTATTTAACCATTCCATTAACATGCCAAATTAACACATGCGATTACATTCAAAAGCCTATAACCATAAGATTTATACTTAAATGAAGGAATTAACACTTAGGTTCACAATGTAGAATATTTGTATTCTCGTATGTGGACACACAAAAAATTATATTATTGTGTTATTTTATTCTATTTTCTTAAATCAATTTTGGTACTTTGCAGCTTTGAAGTATGCAACACTGCTTGGCACATTCTTTATGCGAAGCGATGCATTGCATCCTTACTAAATGTGTTTTTTTTTTTTTTTTTTTTTTGATTCGTTAATAAAATATATACAAAACTGAAATGAAAAAAAAAGAGGGTAGAAATATTAGCAGTACCAGAACCTTACGGGACTACCAATTAAGCAAAGCTTCATAAGGCTGGTACTGCACACACTAGCCGACATCTTCAGTTCGGCGGGATCTCTCTAGGTTGCGAAGCTTCTTCAAGACCTCAGTTGCAAACTTCGACACAGCATTCCATTTTGAGAGGCATATGACCCACCAGGTTCATAACCGATGGCTGCTCCCCAAGGGCATCGCTCAGCTCCTGCCGCTCTCTGTCGAATCTACCGCATTCGTATAGCACATGTTCGGGGTCTTCCTCGCATTGACTGCCACAGTATGTGCACCATCAGCTTCATCATGGTGGAACCTGGTCAGGTACTGCCTGAAGTATCCGTGACCACTCAGAAGTTGAGTGAGGTAGAAATTCACCTTACCATGCTTCCTTCCAATCTATCCGGCTAAGCTGGGAATTAGGCTATATGTCCAACGGCCTTTTAGGGCCCTTTCCCAACGAGTCTGCCACGTCCTGAGCGTACAACCTCTCATTCGAATTTCTGCGCTCTTGCCTCCTCCGGGGGCCGCGATCTCTATGCATAGGCGTCAGCTGACTCCGCTGTGAGTAGGTCTATAGGTACTAAGCCCGCAAGTACTAAAGCGACATCGTCCGACACGGTCCGGAAAGCGCTTATGACTCTAAGCGCTCCCAGCCTATAGGTGCTGACCATTTGCCTTCTATACGAGACCTTATCCATAGCTTTAACCCAGACAGCAGCCCCGTACAGCATAATGGATCTTGTTGCATTCATCATGAGAAGCCTTCGTCCTTGTCTAGGACTCCCTGAGTTTAGCAGTATCCTCGAGAGAGCTTTACACGCTCTTGCCGTCTTCTCACTAGCGAATCTAATGTGGTCCTTAAAGGTGAGTCTGTAGTCTAGAGTCACCCCTAGGTATATCAGCGAACTTTTTGACTCAATGGCTGTGTTGCCTA
>JBANCV010001788.1:0-12284 GCA_037040105.1 Amiota albilabris
ACTTGCCGCTTATTACAATATATTTTCGAAAACTTTTAATTATTTTATATTTCGCTTGATATTTCTTTCTTTCACGACTCAACACAAGAAAAAAGGCACTGCAATTCAATTAGACTTATCAGTTGGCTTTAGCTTTGGAGTTTTAGCGATACAATCGGTCACCATGAGAAATTATTTCAGTTTAAAGTGAAGTGGCCACTCTTTTTAAGAATTTGGCAGCGTACATAGATTCAGTGAAGCATGGAGTAGACAGCATTTTTTTGTTTTGTGTATATATTCTGAAAAATAATAATAATACATATTTACATACAAATAGATTATAAACTTATAAAATATTTGCACAGTTTTTGTTTCTTGTATAAAATTTAAAATAAATATTCGTAAAATAAGGAAAAATGGATGCTAGTGAGTCAATGTTGAATCGACCATTGAATCAGAATAAATATGTTAGTTATTGTCGTAAAATGTGAATTGATTCTGGTCGATTCAATATTGGAATCATGATTGATAAGGGCTGTCAAATTTGTGGCAGTGCGATAAAATTCATTCCCGGTTGGAAACTCATTTTCGACAGACTTGCGCTCTTCTTTTCTTACAAACCAAAACAGAAAACACCTGATTATTTCCCAAAGCAAACATATTGATATTTTAGTAAAATATCTAACAGGAATGAAAAACGGGAGTAGCAAGAACTATTTGCATACCCTACAAATGGTTGAAAATCACGTATTTTCCATAAATTTTACGTTTGAATTTAGTTGACGTGTGCGCAACGCTCCATTTGCATGTACAACCAAAACAATAAACAGCTTTTACTGAATCTGAATCAACAGTGTAAACCCAACGTAGATTCACGTTCAGATTCAGCTCAGGGTAAATACACTATTAGTGTGAAAGTCAAAACTGGTTGTTGGAGGATATCATATAAACTATTGAATTTTTTTTAAAATTGTTTCATTGCCATAAATTTTTATGCGGGCCATTATTTAACAGCTGATGAAAGCGGTAAACTATACAAATTTGAAATTGTAAAATTTTTTAAATTTATTAATAAAACATGTAGCAGGGAAAAAGGAGATCTGAAAGAATTATTTGCATACACTGCAAATGTGATCTAAATCATTAATTTTCCATAAAATTTTTATTTCAATTTCTCACAATCTGCCATAACGTTCCAAAGAGCTGATTACTGGAGGCATTCATGAATGCATTTAAAATAATGTAAGCATCTTTCACTCGGAAAGTTAATGAATATGTTGCTGTTCAATCATGATTTAATGTGAGTGAATGGGGTTTTTTGTTTCTGTTAAGTGAATAGTATTCGCATTTACTCGTATTAATGAATGAATACTGAATATGAATTTGTTATACATATCCAACTTAGTGCAAATTGAGAAATGTTATGCATTGCATGCAGTGCAGTGAACAAGCAAAGTAAAAATATAAATCACTTTAGATTTTTTTTCTGATAGAAGATCCCGTTGCCAATACCTGTTGCAATAATATTAGACGAACGAAATAAAAGTTGTTCAATTTGACAACGCAAGGAGAAACAATACATTAAACGCTCTGCCAATAAGATATTTTACGAAAAGTACACAAACTATTTTATAAAACATGACGCCCTAATTATCAAACTACATAGCTCCCGTCGACAGCATCTACGTATGAGTCGTTTCGTGCGTAACGGACGTCAAACGGCTTAGTAGCCGTCGACTGCATTACTAGAATAGAGAGCGAATTTAAATTGCAAATAAAGTAATCAGGAGGAGCAGGATATTTTGTTTCTATATTGAAGGGAGCTTGTTCCTTCGGCCAAGCACAAACTATAGAAGTCCACAAAGCAATGTTTTGATGACATGATTTCCCAAACGCGACATCTGCAACCAGAGATAGGAATTCTTAGCGTCATCGGCCAGTAGCGTTAAGCATATGGCGTACATTCCCCCGAATGTTGGTCGCGTACTCCTGAACGCTTCCTTATCAGGTCTCCTTATGCCCCTTACTCTGCCATAGCATCCAGCAGTTTGTCACTCATGCTTCCACTGTACCGTGACTGTTTGGGTTCGAAGATCTATTGTTGCCACATCCGCCAAAGTCTTTTCGGTGTCTGGTACTTGGACACATTGGTTACTTTCTTCCGCTTAACTATATTAGTAGCCCTCCTTTTTGTGTAGGTCGCATCTTTCTAACTTCTTCGCTGAATTCCTTGAGCGTCGCGGTTGATTTCACGACTCTCAGTATGGCAGTATACGACACACCATCTGCCTTTCTTGCGATGATGAAAGTATCTGTCCTGGGTCTAATCGCCTTGGCCTTTGGCTTGTGCGCCAAATTGCTTGGCTTCTTTTTCCTAACATTCACCCATTCTTGCTCATTGAGCTTCTGCTAAGAACACCTGTGTACTCTACAAATGTCTGATTTGTTTTTTTTTTTTAATTTTTTTTTTTTTGTTATGCGATCAAGGAGGTAAAAATCTTCGAAAGACCCGTGTCACAAGTTATGTCGGATTCCGTTAGCCTTCCGACTAAAAAACCTCCCTATCGCCTCAAATCCCGTTAATCCCTACGGCACCACCAAAGTATTCCTTCGTAGGGAGGGATTGTTAGCTGAATTAAAGCAACGTCCCTCTTCACTCGTATATTCGAGCGCCCCTCAGTATATTGGCAATTTCTGTGGAGCAAAATGTCCAATCGTCCACCGAAGTTGTCATGCGCAATCTCCAGTGAGCTGCAAGGGGATCCGTTTCGCGCATACATTCTTCGACGCTCCGCTTCGTAACGGGACACCGATGAACAAGATGTTCCGGATCCTTTACGACATCTCCACATAGATCACAGAACGGATCAGCAGCGTGTCCAAACCTGTGCAGGTACTGGTTGTGGCATACATGACCAGTTAAGAATTGGGTGAGTACAAACCCCACGTCACCAGGACAACGCTTAAGCCAATCTTTGATGTTTGGAATAAGTTGGTGTATCCTCCGTGATTCTGCCGTATTCAACCTTTGCTGCCATATAGTTATGTATCTGGTGTTAATCTCCTCCATTTCTACAGCCTGAGAAGATGATCGCGCGTGGTACATGTCATTGGCAGCCAAGGTTTCCAGATCAATTAGAAGTCTCCCTGCAAGCACACCCGCCGCATCATCTGCCACTGTTCGGTATGCCCTACAGATCCTCAGGTTAGCAATCCTGTGAGCACTTCTAATACCAGGAAGGTATACCTTGATTGTCAGTGCCCCAGCCCAGATTGGAGCCGCTAAAAAGCAATATGGATTTGCTCAACGAACCTTATAGAACCCGAGATTGTTGTTTGGGTCCCCCTAGTTTTGGGAGAATCCTAGCCTTGTGTGATAACAGCTAAAAACATAATCGGTGGTCGAAGAGTACACCCACGTATTTGACGCAAGGCCTCGATTCGATTATATGGCTACCAGCCCTCACTGAAAGTGCTTCCACTTTTTTCCTGGAGCTCATAAGAACCAGCTCGGTCTTATGTTCCACCAGACTGAGGTGATTCTGAGGTGATTATCCATCTCCTCGACGCTACAACAGTCCTCTCTACTTTGGATGCGACCTCACTCAAAGTCTTTGCCACCACTACAATAGCAATGTCATCCGCATACCCGACGATCTCCACTCCATTGGGTTTACCAATCCGGAGTATGCCATCGTACATAACATTCCACAGGATTGGACCTAGTACCGAACCTTGTGGGACACCTCCAGTAATGTCAAATGTCCTAGTGCCTTCTTCCGTGTCGCAAACCAGCGTTCTCTCACTGAAGTAGGACACCACCATCCGGATTAAGAAGTTCGGTATGTCCAGTGTGTTCAGTGCATTTATAATGCAGCTCCAAATAGCAGAGTGCGGACAACAATTTGGCATCTCTGTGTACTGCTGCAGCCTGGCGCAGATAAAGACTTTCCCAGTTGTACTCAGAAGGCACAAGGGTCTGTAACACGATGGTAGCTCTGGAAGCAGGTTTCCTTTCGGGATGAGAACCAGCCTTTGATTCTTCCAACATTTGGGGAACAATCCTTCTCTCATGCAATTTGAGAAAACCTCGCAGAAGACATGGGGTTTCGCTGCAAGGGCTCGTTTAAGGATGGCATCCAACCCAGGCGATTTGTTTGCCTTCACCCTTCTCAGTGCCGCCTGTAGCTCAACATTAGTGATAGTGGGCACATCCTCATTTGAAACCCCGAGTGGTCGGAGTATCCACAACACTCCTCTTGGTGGGAAGAGGGCCGCAACTATTTTGTCCATTAAAGAGACGGATGAAGGGACTGAGGCCTTGAGGCCTTTGAACTTGCGCATTACAATTTTGTAAGCAATACCCCAAGTGCTCTGATCCACAGCCCCTATCAGCCTGAAAAATGCATTTTTCTTGCTCCTGAGGAACTTCTTGCTGAGTAGGGACTTCTTTTGCCTAAATTCTTCCAAAAAGGACTAGCAAGTCGTGAGAGGCAGAATTCCTCCTTCTGCTACGTTGGAATCTTCTTTGTAGCTGATGACACTGCGAGCGAAGTTCCACAATTTCATCAGTCCACCAGAAGTTAGATTTCCTGCCGTTGCTCTTTGTGTTCCTAGGCATAGAGCCATCGCACATCCTAGTAAGGTCCATCTTCCAAGTTTCCTAAGCGACTCCCAGGGCCCGCTTCCTCAGTCTCAATCTTGACATTGTAACTTGCCTGAGGGGAAATGCAAATCTGTATTGCGAGGTGATCACTATGAGTATAGACATCTGCAACCTCCCATTTGGTAGTAAGCGCAATCGATGTGCTACAGAAGGTGAGATCTATTGCTGAGCTGCCTCTCCCGTTGTCAAACGTGGTTGAGTTGTTCCTATTTAGTAGGACCATATCCAGCGATGCAAATACTTCCATGCGTTGAAGTCAGCGGCGATTATTGGTGGGGATCTATCCCTAGCAACGGTCACTAGCCTAACAAGGAAGTCATCAAAGACGTCCTGAGCTACGTTTGGCGATATATAGCAGCTGCAAAAATGTATACCCCGTACTTTGGCAAAGGTGAAGCCATCATTTAAGAAGAGGTCTCTATGCTCAAAGGAAGCCTTTTAGCCATATAGCCACTTTACCACTAGCATCCTGCAACCACACATTTGAATCTTCCTTAGGCCTGTGGAACTCGCTAACCAGAAGTGTGTCAGCCTTCATTACAATGGCTGTTTGGGAGAGAAAATCCTGTGCCGCACTGCACCTTTTTAGGTTAAATTGTAAACACCTAATCATGTCGAGCTTTTAAATCCCGCAGGGCCTTCGTTCACATCTGTAACTCCCAGAAGCATGTGCATTACTACCTTCCGGGCAAATAACACACCTGAGATTTTCCTGACATGTTTTTGCAATATGTCCAACAGCACCGCGTCTGAGACATAATTTCGAGCGGTCCACACTGTGCTTGCATACTCTTGCAATATGGCCATACTTCAAGCACTTGAAACATCTTGTGGGACTTATTTGTTGTCCCAAGCGGCAACGAACCCAACCCATCTTCAAAGAACCCGCCTTAACCAGAGATTCTGCCTGTGGACTGGTAGGATTATAGTTGCTGTCTTCGTCCCATCCCTAGCAAATCTCATTGTTTTGATGGCCACGCTGCTAGGCTTGAATGTGGAGAATTGCTTGAACATGGCTGCCCTCAGTTCTTCTGCCTCTGTAACTTTATCCAGATCACGGCATTCTATAAGTGCTAGCTGGGAAAGTGCTTTCACCGTTGCACAACTTTGCAAGGCTTCCTTCAGTTCGTCCTTAAGGGCTTCCGTCAACGCACTAGCTTTCTTGGAAAGCTGGAGAAAAACTTCTCCCTTGGCTGTTCTGCGTATCCTGTTAACATTGTCGCCAACCTTCTGAAGCTCAGGATTCCCTTCTATTTTCTTCAAGATGTCAGCATGGGATAACTCCGACGCTTTAGTAATAACTAAAGCATCAGGTAGTGTTCGGCGAGACCTGACTTCAACTTTTTTTAAGGTGGTGACTAGGAAGACGCCCCATCATTATTTTTTGGGGAAGGTCGCGGTGTTTTCGATTTCATATTCTGTTTTTTCCGGTTTTTGGCTACTTGCCATTCATTCTCCTTTGGCCTTGCGTTTTCAGCTGCAACCTTCTCTGTGCACATGCCGCTATCAGGATTGTTTCCTATACCAGCAGCCTTTACAGAGGGTGGTTTCCTTTCCGTCTGCATTCCGACCGTAGCAACGCCCACTGCTAAACGGACAGGCTGCAACTTCATGCTAGCCTCTTCTTTGTAAAGCTTCATTGCCGAGGTTAGCAGATTTCTCATATCGTTGTTAACGTGCCGCTGCTTCTCCATCATCACAACGAGCTGCTCCAATTTTCTTATTGCCCTTGCTGTATGCGTCTCCTGTGCTTTGTCCTGGTCCGAAATGACTATCCCTCTCAGACGTCATCCTTCTTGCTTCAGGTGATTTCATCCTAGTCAACCAAGCTGAAGCTGAAACAGGTTCTATTAACGCAGCCCCCGCATCGTTGTTATTTATCACTGCAACTTTTTTCTCTGGTACCGAAGACATAATCTCCTCTTTGGCACTTGTGATTACCACAGCAGTCCTAACTACTGATTCTGTTTTAAAAGGAGAATAGCTTGTGGTTCTGAGGACTTTCTTGGAGGCGAGCGGCACATCTTGCTGCTCCGCCTGAAGGGCGAATCTCCAGATGAACTTGTAGCTTTGTCAGCTACGGCAAGCAAGTTGGCCATTGCCATAGTATTATTCTTTCCGGTGAAATTAGAAATTTTTATTCAGGAACAGGTATACCCTTGGGACAAAGTCCCTACCCCAGTTCCCTGAGGCCTGACCTTGTCTTTACCAGTCTCGGGATATGCGGACGGACTGGAGCTTGCCCGGGGCAACGCAGCTTACTGAACTGTATCCAATGCACACTCCCTGACCAGGGTTCAAAGTGGCTGGTTTCTGATGTAAGCCATGCCTGCTGCCTCGGCAGAGCAAGCTCACATCACCCCTTCACCATCATTAGCGGAAAACCAACAACGGTTCCGGAGACTCCCAGTGCGACGTGATGAGGAACAGTCATCTCCGCGTTTTACGCCTATCTCCAGGCTTACATAACTGCCGACCCATCAGATTCAGACGCAGACCAAGAAGCCGCCCAATCTGGGAACAGACGCTCTTGGATATGAAGAAAGCTTAGTTAAAGGGCGGCTTCCACTCGCCCTGCCACGAGGATTTCATTAGAGTATGTGGCATTTTAAACTACCCATTCCATTCTCGCCGCTCATTGGTCGGGGATTGGCTATTCAGTATTCGCAGCTAACCTACATATCTACAGGCCGTCCACTATCCGCCACCTGTGACCCCCACTTTAGCTTGAACAACGTCGAGCATCTAGCAGATACCAGTGTCTTGTATCGGCAAGTTTATCACAGCTGTTTGGGTACCTGCGTACGCAGCTCTGATGCTTATGATTGCGCTTTCATAGAACCCGAATTAGCTTCTTAACCTGGACAGCTTCAGCTATGTCTTCATTTATTGTGATTTCATCCAGATCCCGAACTTCCAATGTTAGCTCGTGCGTTATGCATGGTCTCTTAACCCTTTGCCTACTCCTTCTCTATATTCGTTCGTGTTTCCTGTTTTGGACCTCTTCAATTCAAGCAACATCTCTTCCTTAGCTGTCTTCTTAATTCTGGAGACATTGTAGTTGCCTTCAGCGAGTGTGTGCGTGTTACTTCAGTATATGGTTTGAGCGTGTGATTTTAGTGAGAAGAAATGGGAGATCATACGTGAGATAGCAATACTGTGCACAGTAGCCAAAGTACCGTCAGTATCAACACTGCGCGCAGCACTATGAAATATGTCATACAGAGTCATTTGCTTTGCACACTCGTTGACTCGTTTGTGTGCTTTGGTGCGAGTGTTGTGTTGTCATATGACTCTGTGAAACAGTTTCGTGGAGATGCACTGTCGGCTGGTGTCTTATGTTCTGAGTCAGCTGTACTTATACTACGGAACGGTTTTCAATAAGAACGGCCTGACTCAGAACGCATGCATAAATTCATTTTCTGTTCGTTCTTAACACTCTAAACGTTTTCAATATGCGCACATTTTAAACCCGTCGTTATTTATATAAATTCATAGCTTCTTGCAGACGTTTTGAAAGTCAGCTGTTCGCAAAATTTTGTTGTGTGATGCATATGCATATGATGCAGCTATTTTCCTTCATTATCATTTTCTCAATGATTTTGTGAAAAATAGACTTCAAAATCATTACAGAATATTATTTTAAAAAATCAGAATAAGGATTATACATTGAAATTATTTTTTTTTAGACATGTGAGCTACATCATATATTATGCATATGGCAACTTTGCATAAGCA
Organism: Amiota albilabris; assembly: GCA_037040105.1. NCBI lineage: Eukaryota > Metazoa > Arthropoda > Insecta > Diptera > Drosophilidae > Amiota > Amiota albilabris. The sequence continues at coordinate 8,384 of JBANCV010001788.1, forward strand.
AACAAAACCAAACCAACCTTGTCACTTTCACTTCACTCATAAAATAAACAGCTGATTGATGTAAACAAACACTTATTCGTTTTTAATAAGACCACAAGACGTAGCACGTATAAATCACTAAACAAAAACTGTTCTGAATCAGGTCGATCTCATTGAAAACAGCCTCGGGTATCTTATAAACATAGTATTAGTCTTCTTGGCATGTCAGGCTTCTAATTTGGAATGGCTTTTTTATCCCATTCCATGGTGAAAGCGTCGTTGCGCTGCTTAATGGTCCCGAATTGACTGGCATTCTTATTTACCTTATCTGATAGGATTCCCCATAAGTCTCCGGCATACCCAAGAGTCAGAAAAAATTATCTGTCGCAACTATTGTAATTTTCTCAATATTTATATTTTTCAGCAAAAGCCAAACGAGCTTTTATGTGCCATTCAAAAGGATTGGTTGGGGTATTCGGGAAGGTACAGTTGATGAAAAACTTTTTTGTTTTTTATGCTATCGAAATTATTCAGTAGCCACTAAAATTTCAAGACCCTCGGACTATCAGGAAGGGTGCCTCCCATACAAGGCCCCTACTCAAATTCATTTTCTTATTAGGAAAACTTTTGCTATCATCTTGAAATTTGAACACAACAGTGTAAATTTCAAGATCCTAGGATTACTGCATCGTAGAGCTCCCATACAAAACACGTTTTCTAGGGGCTGCGTGAAAAGTATTACATCTTTGGCATAGTCGAAGATACCCTTATTCTGGTTTCTGAAAAGGGCAGTTCGAGCCTTACACTTAGTAGATAATAAAATCGTTCAAGTGCGAGTCGGACCCGCACATGGAGGGTTCTGTAAATATTGTTTATTTTTTTTGCTGTAAGTTTCAGTGACCATACTTGAATTTACTCCATTTGACTATAAAAGACATGACAATTAAATAACTGAGCGCCAATTTGATTCAATATATGGAATAAATGAACAAAAATAATAAAATATTGCACACTAAATCCATATTTCTTGTATAGGAAAGTAAACGGGTACTTTTTAACTTTATTTTAATTTTATTATTTGTTGTGGATATGACAATAGAAATACACATTTTGTGGAAATTTCAACTTTCTATCTATTAGGGTTTATGAGATACAGCCGGAGACGGACGGGCAGCGGAAGCTTGGTAATGGGTCCCGTTAGCACCCTCTGTGTACGTAACTCTATCAGAAGTTACTCGTATTGTTACATTGTATAGGACAATAAAATTAGGACAAACACTTCCTTTATGTGGCATTCTAGCATTGCATATTTAGTTACAATTTCCTTACATAATTATTCAGCAGGTGATATATCTTAATAAATTGAATTGAGAAATCAGGACCTATTATATCAGAATATTTACTTTGGAATGTATCGATTTTTTGTAACATCTAACTTGAGTAAAAAGAATAGTAATAGGGAATGAAATATTTGACAGACTGCACTCATGCCAGTAAAACATGAATTTAACTGACCTATTAGTATGTCTAGTACATTATTGAAAATTGTGATTTTAAATATTTCTTCTCTGTTTCGAAATCGGTGGTTCATCAAAATGGTTTTCAACATTTTTTTTTGTAATTTTTCATGAAAATTGTGGTCTATGCCATATTTTTTTGAAGTTTCACTTTCTTTGTACTTGAATGTTTCGAAGTCATTTAAAAAAAAATAAATTTTGTTTTCACATCTGTTAAGGCTCTATTTGCCTTGTGTAAATTGATATCGTGTGTTTGCAAAATTTTGGATGCTAAAATTTGTGTTATTACTGTAAATTACTAAAATAAATAATTAATTAAAGGTATGGCATCGGCAGTGTCCCTTCGCGCAATTCGATTTCTGTTGGTCAGGGGCCAAAAAAAAAAAAAATCAATTTTATTCAACTGTTTATTTTTTCGTTCAAGGCGGCCGGGGACCCTGGGACACTGCCCCGACTAACCCGTACATAGCTACGCCACTGCATTCATCTTACCTCCAAGAATATGATTAGAATAATGTGACAGGACTCAGTTAGTTTATAACTTATTCATTACTTTTTTAAAATAGAAAAAATAGAAAATATATTCATTTTGATATCGCCACATTTATTTTTTGATTTCTCTTAATACATAGCCTCCAACACATTTTAATAAAAACACAGTGGACTTATATCACATGTCAAGAAAAAAGGAACAACAAAACAAATTGTGAGTAATAGCGTAAACACAAGAAAGGGAATGCAGGTTGCCTTGGATGTAGAGGATGATTACATTGATGGTTAAAAAGGATCAAGGGAGAAGGGCAAGAATAAAAAAGAAGGAAATTGTATAGCAATATGTTCGCTTGTCAGTTTCATGCATTTCATATCGAAAACCATTTGTACTTTACTTGAGTGAGTTTTATGATCGAACAACAATAACAGCCAAGCAACCAACCAACAAAACAACCAACGAGTGAACAATCTAAACGAGTGTGAATGCTATGTTGGCTTTGCCTATGATTCTGATGGTGATGAGGAGGATGATACTCCAGTGGATACATTGTACAAAGATTGCCTAACTGCCTCTCTGACTAACTGAATAACTGACTGACTGAGCATGGGAGGCATATAGACGAATGAATGAAAAAAAAAAAAAAACACTAAATTGCACTGAACTAAATGGAAATGGCTACAGATACACATAAATCTATATAAGATAGGTAGATACATAGACACATATACATATATAAAGATACAAGATGGTCGGTCACTCAAGAGTGTTTGGTTGTTTTTTTTTTTTTTGGTTAAACCAGATACAATCATGCATATTTGTATGAATAGTTTTGCACTCATATTCATAGATACTTACTACAGCGAAAAAGATTCTGGTTGCCTAACAAACACAGCTTCACATTGAAAAAAAAAACTGGGTTTTAAAAGAGCAAAAAAAAAAAAAAGTGAGTAAAAGTAGCAAACTAAAAAAAGAAAAAAAAAAAAATAGTATTTTTCTTTTTATTAAAATGAAACGAAAACTTCAATTACTTTTTATTGGACAGACTGAAACTGACTCACTATGATACTCTCTGTAGATACTCATAGATACTATTCGTTCGTACTCACAAATATTAGACCAAATACAAAATACCGAAAAGGGAATTTTATTGTATTTTTTTGTTGTTATGGTTTGCTTATGCAAAAACACCATACAATAGAAACCGAACCAAAGAAATCTGAAATCATTTGGAGATGAAGAATGAGAATATAGATGTGGATATGGGCGAGAGAGAACGTGAGGGTTAGGACGTATCAAAGTTGCTTCAGTAGTGGCGCTTCAATTTCAAGTTACTTCTGGCTTTGAGTTTTAACTTGATTTTGTTGGTTGGTTTTTTGGTTTATGAATTTTGGGCATCAGTTTTAGCATCAGTTTTCACATATGAAAAATGCAACGAATTCAGAATTCGTTGGGTTTTCATTTTGGCTTTTTGCTAATACGATTGAGTAGCATTTTTGTTGTTTGTTTACTTGTTTATTTCTTATTTCAAGTGCCCCGTTTTATTGTTTGTTGATGTTGTTAGTGTTAAAGTAATTGGTTACTTTTTCTTATGTTTCATGAAATTTCATGTACAATAACAAACACAAAATATGACTTCAAATATAAGTACACAGTTTTTAAGGTTTTTATTAATTTTGTGAATGAATCAACATCAATAAAGTTAAGTAAACGTTTTATTGTGTTTTTATCACTTGCTACGTTATAAAGATGGTAGTATACATTCCTCGACACTCCGCTTCGTAACGGGGGCACTCATGAACATGATGTTCCGGATCATCCACGACATCTCCACATATATCACAGAACGGATCCGCAGCGTGCCCAAACCTGTGCAGGTACTGCCTGTAGCATCCATGACCAGTTAAGAATTGGG
>JBANCV010001789.1:0-12263 GCA_037040105.1 Amiota albilabris
CGTATAGCCCAGACATTGCTCCATCTGATTACCACCTCTTCAGATCGATGACGCATGGCCTGGCTAACCAGCACTTTTGTTCTTACGAGAAAGCCAAAAAATGGGCCGATGACCGGTTCGAGGCCAAATCGTCCGAGTTTTTTCGCAACGCAATTCGTATGCTACCAGAAAGATGGGAAAAAGTAGTGGCTAGCGATGGACAGTACTTTGACAATTAAACATGTAACCATTTTTTCTCAATAAAGGCTTAAAATATGAAAAAATTCCGCATTTTTCATTTGCGCTCTTCTTTATAAAGAATGTCTTATAATTCTTATTAAGCGAAAATATTGTTTATAACAATAAAAGAAGTAATATTTTATCACTCTTTAGTTTAGTTTGCAATGAAGTCTATATATGAAACTAACTACACATACCTATCCAATAAATAGATCATAGTGGTCAGTTATGTTACAATTTAATACAATACAATAGTAGTTCTACATATTCACCTATTCAATTAATAAATCATCATAGTGGTCAACTATATTACAATACAATACAATAGTTTATTCAATGGGCAAATAAATTTATCTCATATTATCTAATCTCATTTTTTATGTTGCTACTATGTACTCACATAATGGAGCATACTGTGATACACCCATATATAGCAATATTTCCCCCACTGTTCAGCCTTCCTCTTGATTATTGGGTGGTGGCTATCATACGCACACATGTATTGTATGTACACGCGTTTGACACGAAACTGAGAACATACATAATAGTAGGTTCGGTTTATTGGCTCCAACATATCGTTTGTATGTATATGCATACATATTTCTTGACTTAATTAGATTGATACTGTTGACTCACTTACCTACTAACTTGACCGGCCTATATAGTTAAAGATCTATTGTTATAATTTTTTAATTTTAATTTAGAACATTTTGTATGTTGTATGCCAATCTTTTCCTATTTATCATTTTAGGTGTGGCGAATACAATTACCATCATTAATTCGATTCGTTTAATCATCATGATCATATATGTAATATGTTATAATGGTGTTGCAATGCAAGTAAGATTTCATAACATTAAGATTTCATAGCATTAAGATTTCCAACCACAAGCATTCGAAAAAAAAATTACTATGCAGTGAAATCATATAAAAATGTAAATGTAAATAAAAATTGATCGATCAACTCTCATAACCTCAATCAAAACGTGAGGGCTTCCTCGCATCAATTCATTGATATCAGTCGTTTGAAAGTTTTTAAAATCTTCGCCACCAATTGCCTGTGGTGGAGCTAAATAATAAGAACATTGACAATTATAGTTGTTTGTTGGATATTTTTGAAGAAATTGGTTCTGCAAAAATATTGTGATATTATTTCTTGGTATTTAAGTTAATCTATCGGAAGTAAATGCACTGTACTGTTTCCTTACATTAAACATAAGACAAAGTATGAAAGGCGGCACTAAAAAAGCAACTACTAAAGTTGACAGAGGGGCTATACTCCGTGCAGTCTCCAATTCCCATCAGTCTGCAACAAAAATAAAGTCGGATTTGGCGATAACAGGAAATGATGCGTGTTATAAATGGTGCTAAACACCTACAAACATTAAAACTTCAAAAAAAAAAAACCGACCACTGAATCCCGCTTGCAAGTTGTATTTTCTAATGAAAAAAAAGGTAACCCTGATGGCCCTGACGGATATAACTTTTGTTATTATGATTTGCGTAAGCAACAACATTTTCTAAATCGTGAACACAGTCGAGTAGGCAGCGTTAGGCTCTGAGTAGCGCTTCCAATTTCTCTAATTTCGGACCTCTAAAATGAATGCTGTAGGTTATAAGCAGATGCTGGAAATGGCATTCCCAATGTTCAAGAACCTCTAAAGTGATGTTTCCAACAAGACAATGCACCAATCAATACCGCCGGAATGGTTAAAGCTTGGATTCAAGCCCAAAATGTCGAATTACTACAATGTCCTACGCATGTAATACTAAACTTCATTATTACTGAGAATGCTTGGTGATAACTAACCAGGAAAGAATACGAATCTGGTAGATAATATGAAGACAAAACAATATTGATTAATGCCATAACAGCTGCTTGGTGTGCAGTTTCCCTTAGTTATCAAAGGGCTTTATGTTTACTTTCCCAATGGTCTCTATGAGGTCATTTTAAACAAAAGAGGATGCAGGCATTACTAAAATATTCATTAATAAGCTAGAATGTTATGAATTTGTTAATTTTTCATTACATTCCTTTAAAGTTCTTATACGCGACCTTCTTTTTTAAACTGAGCGCAACAGTTAAACTTTGGAATGGAGACGTATTCATTGTTACCCAGCCAAGTCTCACATAGCTTAAGAAAGGTACATTCTTATGCTATCGCATCTGTTAGATCATTAACCATGAATGACGTAGATTTTGTGGTACGTATAACATCCAAAACTGTATCCTGTTAGTATGGAGCGCAAGCAAACTGCGTGCAACTCTTTGTCCACGATAAATTCTTTCATCATTGTTTTTCACAACGATGAATAGTCCTTCAAATGTACAATAATTTTTGATTTATACATATACTTATATACCTTTGTAAATAACTAGCATAATACGACGCGCGTTTTTGAGGCCTATACGTGATTTTATTGTGCGATTTTCGTAGTCATGGGTTTTGTGAAAATTGTATGTTATAAAAGCTTTGATCGATAAAATACAATAAAACAACTTAATAAGAGTATAATAATCGAATGGTTGATTACCATCTATCGTTAAAACAAGAGCAATGAGCTTTTTGTATTGTATCATACTGAACTTACAGTAGAGTCAAAAAATATTTACTTCTTATTAAAAAAAAATATGAAAATTATATAAAAACTTGCGAGTTCCAACAAAGTGGATAGCATATAAACATTCTTCATAAAAAAATACATATACATGCTAACTTTCATGCTGCTTGGTCGAGCGTTGTTGGAGTGAAAAGACGTTAAACAGTTTTTCTCGACCTATTTTATACATATAGATTATACTTACATACATTATACTTTGTACTCCTGAAGTAAATTGTTAAACTTAAATTTCTGTTTTAGAATATTTGAAAGAGGTCGTATTTTAAGAAGCCTATCAAAATTGAGAACTGATTCCTGTTTGGTGCTTTATTATTATCATTAAAATGCACGCATTCTTTAATTTTCTCAAATCCATTTCGAGTCAGGGCTTCTGAAACAGCAGTAAGCTTGTACCCCTGCATTGTGCTTTTTTGATAAGTCCAAGGTATAGAAGGAAACCAATATAATGTTGTAATTATTACCCGGTGCATTGCAATTCAATTCTAAATTTTTGGAGTGCACATTTCTTGCAACGATGGCATTTTTATAGAAGAAAGCGTTAAAATATTCAAATGGAGATGTGATTTTATTTATTTCCCATATGCTTACTACCTTTCCATATCCATGCTCTTCTTCCATCATTGCATTGCAATAATATCAATCTCTAGATTTACTCTATATTTAACAACGTCTTCCAAACCTTTTTCTAATATGTCTGTAATATTATCCACTTTAAAATCACCACATCAGTGGACTCACTCCAATCAAACTCAAAAGTGCTTTTTAATTACTGCTTTGATAATTGTCCAAAGTTACTCACAAGCAATTGTTGCACACAGTTTACCTTTGATATTCGGGAACAAGAAGTGCCAAATCAGGAATGTACGGAGGATGAGGCATCAATTCGATGTTTTGACTGCTCAAAAATTCACCTTTTTGCCGAGATGTGTGAAAGCTCGTATTGTCATGATAGAGAATGATTAGGCTTTGGCTGTTGGTTTTGCGAATTTCTCTGAAGACAATTGGTCGTGTACCACTTAGAATTGACCGTCCATTTGCCTCGCAGTGCTTCGAGCGCGAACCTTCTCTTGAAATTTCCATTTTTTTGCCAAATTGATTTTCTTAACTCACTGTAAACGAAACAAATAGCACTTGTACATCAAAACGTTGTGAGCACGTAATGTTAAAAAAATGTCAAACTTTATTATGGTGTTGCCAGATTTTAGCTATTGACATTAGTGTTGCCGGATCCCGAAATATAAATAGTACCTCTCGCACAACATCTTTTTTTTTGCTTTTCATCGAGAAAATAGCCGACGAACCCGTAATTTTGTTAGAAATAAATTAAAGCAAAAACTCTAAAATGAAGAGTGCCCAAACAGTTCGCAGACGGTTACCTGTAGCCAATCCAGCACGTAGGTGGAAATGTTATGATTTGCGGATGCTTTTTTTTTTGGTATGGAGTCGGTCCTATATGCCAAACTACTACTAACCATACATACAGCAGGACATAGGTACAAGGACATTGTGGAAAATACATACTATGCTACCCTATGCTGAGGAAATCATGCCTTTACATTGGGTCTATCGCTAAGCTGGTATGCTTTGAATAAAACAATATCAAAGTTTTAGAGTGGCCAAGTCAATTTCAGGATCTTAATCCTATAGAAAACCTATGGGGAAACTTGAAAAGGAAATTGGTAAAAATAACATTCACTAATAAATTACAATTATGGGAGTAATATGGTATGAGACACCTGTCTGACTTTGATTAATAGTGTGCCCAGGAGAGTTACGAAAGTAATATAAAATGGTGGTGGATGCAAAATATCTAAAATATTTTTTTTTGACATTTCATTTTTATTCATTTTCTGTAATACTAAAGTGCAACTCTTTTTTATGAGCAGTCTAATTTGTGCATTAAAATGTTTTTTTTTAATTTCAGATACTTTTCTATACTTTATCTAATAATAAATTTTATTTTAATTGCTTTATATATCATACAAATCCAGTGAAGTAATACGCATTTGTTTTTCTTTAAATATTGAATAAAACCATAATTGCTGAGTAACTATTATTTTGAGGAGTGATGTACTTCAACCGACTTCTAATTCCACGATCTTAGTGACATATGCAGATGACACTGCGGCTCTGTGTTCAGACAATTCGCCGCCAGAAGCCGCTTCCAACCTGCATTGTTTAGAAGCCTGGTTCACTAGGCGGAACATCAAATTAAACTCCGGTTAATCACAATTGTGTTCGTTCACCCTTAGGAGAAGAGATATACCTCCGGTAACGTTTGGTGGTCTAGTGATCCACAGTCCATAGTTGTAAAATAGTTGGGCTTTAACCTTAACAAACTTCTAATATGGAAAAAAGCAGAAATCAGAATCACATCTCGATCCTATTCTCAAAAAAATTAAAATGCTAAATTGGCTTCTGTGCAAAAAGAGCAAACTCAGCATTACTTGTAAACTTGTTTGTTGCTTATTTCTGGAAAAATGGCTATCAACTTTGGGGTGCATCACATCATGAAATCTCAGAATATTCAAAACAAGGCCATCAGGATATTAACTAATGCCTTTTGGTTTGTTGGGAACTCGAAGCTTCACAACATTCTTTGTATCCCTACAATTCTTCATGAAATAAATATCCACAATGAAACACTAACCATGACGATGATTCAAAGGCGCCTAAAAAAGATGCATCCAAATGACATACAAACACATGAACAAAATAATATAATAAAAACACCGTCCTTCCTTTTGTAAAAAAAAACTAATTTAGAATTCCCTGTAAATGTATATAGTCCTCATACGAATATTTGGTAGTGTTAGCGGTTTATTGATAATAATAAACGATAATTACAAAAAAAAAAAGGAAAGCAATAAAAATATTTGAATGCCATATGTTAACTACTTCATAAATGTATTCAAAGTGAAAGAAGTTGTAAAAGAAATGTTTATCCACAAAATTTTAGATCTGTGGATGATATTCTATTCTAAGCAGTCTCTTCTAATTTACAATGCATTGTAGATCGAAATTTCAGCAGTTCATTGAAATTTTGCATGACTGATTTGGTTAGGCCCAAGAAATAATGCCGCCAGCCCATTGATGGCGTGACTGATTGCTGAGATACATAGAAATTCAGTACAGATACTTAAAATCACAAAGTACAAAGTTTTTATCAACAATCTGTTTCGCCATACAATAAACTAGATTGCGTGCAGCAAATTGCCAGAAGACTATTTAGAATGGATTTCTTAATAAACTACTGTGTTCATAATTTCCTGATTTCAGATTGTGACATGTTTGAGATATTTACTTAATACCAGAATACCAAATACTTTCTATCATCAAGTTAATTACCATATACGGAACATGAAGAACAGCACTACTGTCTCCTGCAAACTAATATAAGAAGATTGTCAGGTGCGAGAACGAGTAATGCAGATAGTTTGCTGTTAAGATTTCAAACCATGATTACCCAGCCCAACCTTCAGTTGTAAATTTTGCGCTGGCAAGCCATGCAAATCCAATGAAATCAAATATTTAGCTGGATAGTTGGTTGTTTCGTCTGATGTCTGTTATGCAGTCGATAGATTTGAAGGAATACAGTGGACCAACGATTTGATTTTGGATTGTGAAGTGTAAGTGATCCACATCTTTGTTCTTTGCCGCAAGAATCGCTCGTTCACTCAAACAATTGTGGTTTTAATGGTTAGCCATGATGAAAAAAAAATAGAATTCTACACAATTAAGAATGAATCCCCTTGGAATATTAACCACACATGACTCAAATTGATTTGAAATGTAACAATCATTTTTAATGAAAATTAAAAATGCTTATTTGACAAAGACGACTTCATTGATTTTAAAATACAAGTATGCCCCTATGCTTTATATTTTATCCACAAATTTCTCATCAACAGCTTGGACTCTTCCGATGTTTTAATAGTTATTCTGCTATTCGGGGCGGAGACAAATCCAACAAATCAAAAATCATAAAAACTGGCTCAGCCGTTCTTTAATTATAAATGTGTAACACACACGACTTGTTTTTATGTACAAGTATATATGTACAATATATAATTATGTAGATAAAATACATACTGCATACCTTGTTATTTCTTTTCCATGTTTAATATTAATAATCGTTTAAAGAAATTAAACTTGGAACAAATTTTGAATCAATGACAAACAAAATGTAGCCTGACTCGAACAGTTGCATTTGAAGGGCTGACAAAAAAAACAACGACTGCATCAAAAAAAAAAAAAAACACTTTTGGTTTTTTTATCTGTGTGGACAAGCCCAAACAACTTTCTTTTTTTTTTTTTTTTTGAATGCCAATTATTCAAAACAAAAAAAAACAAATTTTTTTTAGCTCCAAATGGACTTATACTACTGTCAAAACTAACAAATCATATACAAATAGCTACAAGACGAAGTTTATAGTGCACTTAGACCGAGCTGAATCTGAAGCCACTCAACGTGAATCGACGTTGGGCTTACACTGCCGATTCTGATTCAGAAACAGCTGTTTTTTGTTTTGGTTATACATTTTTGACTAAATTCAAACATAAAACTGAGGAAAAACACGTGATTTGCAACCATTTGAAGGGAATGCAAATAGTTTTTGCAACCCACTTTTCATTCCTGCTAGGTATTTATTAAAATATCAACAAAAATCATATGATTTCAAATTTGCTTATTTTCTTTGTTTATTGGTTTGGGCCATGATCAGCTGTTCATACTCTTCACGGGAGTGAATAGTATTATAAGTTAGTCATGAAGTTTGTAACACACAGAAGGAGGCATCGCAGACCAGATAAAGTATATATATTTGGGATCACCTCGATGAGTCGAGTTGATTTAGCCATGTCCGTCTGTCCTTCTGTCCATCTGTACGCGCACTAGTTCCTCAGTTTTTGAGCTTGAGAGCTGAAATTTTGTACTTAGGTTTCTTTTTACCCCGGACAAATCATTTGTCGGAAAAGAAAAACTTTTTTATTTATGGTTTGATCGAATGAAAATTTTGACATTATGAATTTCTGGTCCATATCCACCGCCATGTAAATTTCATGGTCCTAGGGACACCAGGAAAGGTACCTCCCATACAAACCCCCATTTGAATCAACGTTCTTATTAGAAAAATAGAAGTTTTCTGTGCTATCAAAATGAAATTTGAAAACTGGAAGTTTTGACCCAAATACATTAGCCACTAAAATTTCAAAAACCTCCAACTATCAGTAGGGGTACCTCCCTACTCAAATTCATGTTTTTATTAGAAAAACTTTTTTGTTTCTTATGCTATCACCTTGAAACACAATAAGTTTCTGATTCATATTCATTAACATTCTAGGGGCTGTGTGAAGAGTATTACATCTTCGACATGGTCGAAGCTACTCTTCTTTCTGGTTGGTTATTTTTGTTTGAAAGAAATAACAGCGGAAGTCTGTCAAAAATGATGGTTTGTAAACGGACAAGACTGAAAATTTTCCAGCACAATCACAAATTTGCCAGGCTTGACATGATTCAATTCTAATTTTATTATTGAAGCGACCAGAATCGATTCACGTTTTATAGCAAAAACTGACATTTTTCTTTGTGGTTTTTGCCTGATTCAATGGTTTATTCAGAGTTCATTTCCTTTACATTAAGCATAGTAAAGTATTCATGGTAAATAGGAGGCATGTAAGGCAAGAAACTCATTAAGGCATGTAGTGGTTTTCAATAGTTGGGATGGTACGTGGGCACCAAAAAGGAAGGTCCTGCTACTCCCCAAGTTCTGGCTGGAGTCCAAAAGAAAGAAAAAATTATCGTTCCATAGCTATCAGATTAAGAATAAAATGCATTATAAAAATTTGCATCATGATGGAATGTATCGTACAATCGTACGTAGACATGTATTTGTCGTATATGTACGATAATTACACTAGTCGAGAAAATAAGCACTTTTTGTTTGTCACATGTGGTTAGTGGTTAGTTATTAAATCAAGGTCGGTTATTTTGAATTTGCCCTTAGTTTTTTGTAACACGTCTAATTTTTGAGATAAAGCTACTTTTTTCTTTCATATGGACATTTCCTTTATGGAGGAGCGCTCTCTAGGGAATTGGAATCCAGGAATATTAGCAGCTTATTATTGGAGACTTAGAAGAGCTTTACCAGAAGCTAAATAATCACGAAAATCATAACTATTTAGTGTACATTAGGGTTTATGTCCCTAAGTTATACCTGATTTTCATGTGACAAAAATGTTGTTGATCAGTGTTATCGTGCGGTTATGAGCACTGCTACGAACGTACGGGGGTGCTTTCATAGTATATCTCAGCACTTTGTTGTGAAACCTTTGTAAGCCTTGCATTATAATGCTGGAACATGAGCAGCTTTATAACTAGATATCATAAGTCTATACAGGTTTTAAAATTTGTTTGTATACTAGTACTTTGTTGTAGACCGATACCACGGTTCTCTTTCCTAAGAGCCAATGCATATTACTAAATTTAAATTCAAGTTCTTCCATTCTTCTTTGTCCAAATTGCTCTAAATGGAGCTTTTTCTTCAATACTAGTAGTTTTATAAAAACTGTTGAGACAAAATTTTCTGTTTTCATTTCTTTTTATCTTAATACAATAATAACCAGAAAGAAGGGTCTCTTCGATTATGCCGAAGCTGTAATATTCTCCAAGCAATCTATGGGATGCCTACGTTCCTGTGATTGAGCACACAAAAATATTACAATATTGATTTGACTTATGTTTACAGTAGAGTCAGTACACATACTGCGTTTCAACAGTGTGCCGTAATATTTGCATAGGAGCTATGTGATTCAGTATTCTTAGAATCTTGAAATTAACATGGTTGATTAAACTATGTATCAGATACTTATGGTATCGAAATTTCAGTTCGATAACACTATAGGAATATGAATCTAAATTTGGATTTGTATGAGGCCTATATGATTTTAGGATTTTGAAATTTACATAAATAATGAATATAGGTAAGAAACCTTTAATGCCCAAAATTCAATTCGATAACAATGAATAGTAAAAATTTTAGCTCTCCAGCTCAAAAACTGATGGACAGACTGGACGGACAAATGGACATGGCTATATCAATTCATCTCGTTGCACTGACCAAGAATACATATACTTTATGTGGGGTTCGATGTCTCCTTCTTTGCATTACAAACTTCATGACAAACTTATAATACTATTTATTAACTACGTGAAGAGTACAAAAAATATACAATATCTACGGAACAAATATTAACTTATACCTCCTTCAAAAATAACAGCTCAATATATGACACACCCTAATGGACTAAACTGAGGAGATGCGAGAGTCCTTCAAATTTCGAGAAGTCCTTTATAATCAAATACCGAACCAGAATACTATTTTGATCCGTCATCAGTTCTAAGTAACATTAATACATTTCTGAGCCAACTAGGAGCCAAAACTTAGTTCCATTTTAATGCCCCGGGCTTAGTTCGCCAGTAAGGTAAGGGGGAAAGACAGTAAATGTAAACTTTTTTGCTTTTATAGTGCGTGAACAATTCTTACTAATGAATTTAATAGAATTTAATCAAAGCAAGTGATCAATCAATCCATTTAAAGATCATTCAAGCGAGAAAAGTTCATTAATTCATTGTTTCATGTTGTATTTAATCTATCTAAATTAACAAAATTTTTTTTTTTATATGCCACATACTACACTACTGTAGTGTATATGTATCATCGTATTAATATCATTAACATTATTTTGGAGTCATAGTTATGCCCATTCATTTAAGTATTCTTCGGAGGTCTCATATAAATACTCAGTTCTCATTAGTCAGTCAGTTTTTCTTCTTTTTAAACTATAAGTATTTATTAGGTATATAAAGAATTTATTAGGTATATAAAGAATAGATCAAACCCCATCTGTCCTTTATGTTTAAACCTATAGATTTTTCCATGAAATTTCCTTCATAGTCTTCCTTAGTTGTCACAGTTGAAATAACTTATGACTATGTGAAGTGTATGTATGCTTTGGTGAGACCAAAATTAGAATTAGAATTGTTTCTGTTATTAGTGAATTAACTTGTGCCAAAAATTTAATTGATCTCATTTGCTGGGAAGAAGACGAGTGGAGGCTTGTTACATACATATACGTGTGTATCACTTCAATTATTCTCATATCAATAAATGTTTCCACAATGCTTTAACGCCTAATTGTAAATCTCATAGATAATTTTGACCAAATTTGAGCAGAAGTACCTCGACGATTTGGGCGAGGTTAAAACTTGTACACGCGCTTTTCACTCATACAATACAACAAAAGAATAGATTCCATCAATTTTAATCACTTATTTATTTATTTAAAAAACTGAATAATGGATGCGACTATTGTATACCCTATAGCGCCCATCCTAACTAAAATTTCAGCTCAATTCTAGTTAATATTGTTCTCTCAGGCAAAGTCCTACAAATATCATCGTTGATCGACTTATTTCTTAGATCTCCAGATATAGAATGCATACATATATTAGACTTGCTTCCATTTAGTTGTGTATATATGTATACTTATATACTACAATGTGTACAAATCGATTATTAAAAATCAAAAATTTTCTCTTTTTTTACAATATTCTCATTTTAATGCTACCATATTTGTAAGTTGTATATAGAATGGAATATGTACAATGTACATACATATATGTATGTATGGAATAACTTAAATGTTTTATTGCAATTCAAATCATCATCACCATCATCATCATCAACAGCATCATTATCATCATCATGTTTTGTTAGTTGCTTAGCTTTTTTTATTAAAATACTCGTAATTGAGCGATCCGGGGCAAAATTGTTTAATCTTGATAGCGTTTCCACAGCATACATACACGTATATATATAGATACATTTATATATAGTATATTGTATATAAATACACACTACGTGATGCCTTTAAGAAATTCTATTCTACACAGATTATGTATCATAATGAGATTTCACTAGTAGATATTTATTTATTCAATGAAACTTTACAATGTTTCCTCCTTACTGGAATATTATGACCTTGTCATACTTAGGTGATGGGCTTAGTGGGTTTAAGATCCGTAAGAGTGATTCCAGTGGTGCATAGCATTCAATAAAAGGCCGCAATGCTGAACTGCACCCTGTAACGAACAGCCTGCCTATCCTATCACCACCTTATTGTTTAGTTACCAATACTTAAAAGACTGAATAAGTTTAGGCTTCTTCAAAAAATTACTTCCAATATACATAGTACGTATAACGTGATAATATCCAACATTATGATGAATATAAGTACACATATGTATACATATGTAAGCACTTCACTATTCCAATTGCCACTAAAAGTACAACCGCACTTAGCATGTGCCATAATACGTAATTTTCATTCTGTCGTCATTATGATAAATGTTTGTACTTGTT
>JBANCV010001790.1:0-12238 GCA_037040105.1 Amiota albilabris
TCACACAAAGATGGCGGCACCAGAAAATGCCCTGCCAGAAAAGTTCGGAAACTTTTAACACACACCTTGTATATACCTATAGTACTTGTATTCTACAATATAATATTTTAAGCAAAGGGAAATGTATCTATGATAGCAATAGCTACTTAGGATATTTGCTATTGGGGTATCATACGTAATAAGTAATGTCGCTTTAATTTAATGATTTTCAGGAGCCTCTATTTAAGTTACATTATTTGAACCAGAATTTTTGTCATTGCTCGCATTATACACTCCACTCCATAATTATTAAATTGTTTTCTAATACTGAGCTGATCGCAGACTATGTTTTTTTTTTTTTTTTTTTTTGATATTGCAAAGCCATTTCATGCTTCAAACGGTTATTTTTAGAAAAGAAACAAACTTTTGCATCATTAAATATCTATTTACTCAATCTCATAATGGCTACAGAAGGGACTAGCGTGTTCACCATCATAATGCCATTTGATGAATCAGTTTTATTATATTTTCTTGTCTTTGTCACATGTGTCAATGTGTATTGCATCTTATGCTTATTGTAACACAGCATCAAACTAAGAACCAAGTAATAAGTATCCTTGTATGAGTAGCATACAATGGAGGACAATATAACTCGTACCAAATAAAAGAAAGAACATGCAAAAAAAAAAAAAATATTGGACAAAATGCATAATCACACTACAAATTAACTTAGTTACTTACTAAGTTACTTACTTATGCATAGTGAGCTGAGTGCTCATAAACTGAACATAAACTGAACATAATCAGTTTGCACCAACATACTTACTTACTTATTGAGTCACTTACTTAGTTGTTGTGTGTACTTTAAGTTAGTGAGTAAGTGAATTTGTCAAAAAGACAAAGAAAACTTTGGTCAAAAGAGCCAAGTCAAATTTACAATGATTAAAAATGCTATTTAATGGCTAATGCATACCCTATACGTGCACCCACATCAAGTTGTTAAGAGAAGCAATATGTATGAGCATAAATATTTGACAAAAAAAAAATGGTTATGTGTTTCAAAGATCAAGATTATAAAGTCATTCCATCATGATATTGCAATAGAAGATCATGTTAAATGCAAGTGCATATCGATTTCTCTAATCAAATCTTTAATTTTTTCTGTACTCAATCGAATTTCCAAAACTCGAATAGATTTGATTCCAAGATTCTGTAGCAAATCATTTTAGGTCTAATAGTCTTACAAAAAAAAAAAAAAACAGAAGACTTATGCACAAAATTGTTAATACCCTTTTGTATGCAATTTTATAAATGTCTGCTTAAAATAAATATTCTCATTTATTGATGATGTAGTGTATAAAAAGAGCTAACAAATGCTTTTGGCAAATGACGAACGAACATTCGGTCGGTGATAGTAGCAGGTTAAAAACTTGTAATATGCAATGTTAGACAAAGTTTCATCAGTTTTCCATCAGTAAAAGTTGACAGTTGACAAAATAAACAGGACACAGAGGATGCAAGAAGCTTTCGAAACAGAAAAGCATCTCAGCATCTCAGCATCCCAGGGAAACTAGCACTTTGTGTGTAAATGTATAAATGTTAATTATAAATTCATAATTTTATATTCTTATTAGATTAATTAAATATTCTCTGTCGGTTCGTTGAAAGTTCCACGACCATTATTTACATATTGGAAAAGAGTGTTCAGTGTTCCCAACTAAGATTCTATACACTGA
Organism: Amiota albilabris; assembly: GCA_037040105.1. Lineage (NCBI taxonomy): Eukaryota > Metazoa > Arthropoda > Insecta > Diptera > Drosophilidae > Amiota > Amiota albilabris. The sequence goes on from JBANCV010001790.1 coordinate 1,716, forward strand.
GTACCAGTAAGTACACATGTATGTAGTAAGTACACTAGCAGAATAAATAAACTTGAATTACTTCTATTCCATTTTCACTATATAATAGAATTGTAAATTAAAGTCAAATGGTTAATAGAGAGAAAATTTCTAGAAATTAATGAATTTCATAACTTATTGAATTGAAGCTTTTCATATTAATTAATTTTTATATAAATGTACTTTTCTACAATTACAACTTATTGTATCTTTGATGAAAATTTAAAAGAAGATTTGCTAGAAAATTATCTAGAAAAACTCAATTGAACTGAATTGAGACTAAGTCATCAGTTAGATGCCAATCAGAAAAAGGGAAAAATTTAAATATTTTGAGAGTTTTGAATATTTCATATATATTCTGCATAGAAAAAATTGAAGATTATGTGTAAAATTTCAACATGTTATCTCAGAAAACTATATAAGAAATATTAAAACAATGTAAAATCTAAAATTATAATCACAAATTACAAACTTACATGATTATATTTACAACAGTAACAAAGGCCTTCAGACCAAAAACCAACAATTATATATTAAAATTGGGAATATTTTATTAAACAATACTTATTTAAAGATAATACTCGTACTACATATAATTACGATATTATATTAATGTATGATACGTTGAAAGTAGAAAAACAGTTTATTAAAAATGCATTGGTTGACAGAAATAAGTGCAACCAATTAGAGAAGATTGTAAAGATTTACTTTTATAAGAATTGCTGGATGAGTTTTAGATTATAAGTCATATTTTTTTTTTTTTTATTATTATTTAATTTACTATCTGTTCACATGTGGCCAATCAATAAATCTACTTAAATATAAGAAAACTAAAGAACGTGAAACTACATGACGTGATCAAAAATATGAGCATGGGTGATAGTCTGCTTTTAATTTAGCGGGAAACGAAAGGGGAGGTCGAGCGGGTGCTCTCTTCGTAGTCTTCTGGTTTGAAGGCTGTTGTCGAGCAGGCCCAAAGCCAACGAGTTGGGTAGATTCTCCAGTCTAATCGTATGCAGCTATGACTATGCCGTCGTATTTTTTCTTTGACCATTGGCACCCGAAGGTCCCTGTGCAGCAACGAATTTCGAACGTAGAACGGAACATTCGATATTCTCCTCAAAAGCTTCGATTGATAGCGTTGAATAATTTTTATATTAGAGTTAGCTGCTGTACCCCATAATTGGATGCCGTATGTCCAAAGTGCTTTGATTATTGTTTTGTACAAAAGGACTTTATTGCGAAAACTGAGTTGGGACCCATTTCTTAACAACTAGTTCATTCTCCGGTTTTGCAGGACAAGTTGCTTTTTCTTTCTCTTAATGTGCTCCTACCAGTTGAACCTTCTGTCCAGAGTAACACAGAGATACTTAGCATTAGGTTTAATGGGGACATATTCGCCGTTTAACGCAACTGGAGGACAAGTTGCACTTATCTGTTGTGTGGGCATATGTCATATGATTGGAAATAATGGAATGGGGATTTGTGTTTGAGAAGTAAACACTAGGTAATGGTTGTGGTTTTGGGTGTTCAAAAAGAAAATGATTGAGACTTGAGCTTATTAAGCAGGAAACAAATGAGTCAAGTCATGATGCACAAGTGTTCATGGTAGTTGTAGTTTGGTATGACTTTTATAATATCCAATCATTTGAATTCATTCGGTAGGTAGGTTGGAGACTGAAGTGGGATTTTAACTATTTGACGGTGTCTTGTGGATAATAATTCGGGGTTCCTAGAACTGGAGAGTTAGCACCTTATTTGGCTATGAGTTGGCATCCAAACTAAGAAAGAATGGTATCTTAGACAATGCCGAAGATGTAATACTCTTAACGTATCCCCTAGAAAACGTTTTTATATGGAAGCTATGCGATCCAGTAATCCTAGGATCTTAACATGGTTAATGAATATGAATCAGAAACTAATTTTGTTCAAATTTCAAGATGATAGGACAAAAAACCAAAAAGTTTTTCTAATAAGAACATGAATTTTAGTATGGGTTTGTATAGCAGGTACCCCTTCTAGTTGTCCGATTCCGCTGATTTAGACTGCGTATGTTATAATTCAAAATTACAGCTCTCTAGTTCAAGAACTAAGGAACTAGTTTGCATACATATAGAAGGACATTTGGACAGATGGACATGGCTAGATCAACTCGTCTCGTCACGCTGATCAAGAATAAGTATACTTTATGAGGTCTATGATGTCTCCTTCTTTGCGTATAGAGTATGAACAGCTATTTGTGTATCTTAATCGACGGTGTTAACGCAAAATCCATTCACAATGAATCGTTTCAGAATCAGTTCGGTGTAAAAAAAATTACAGGATGTGTTGTTAGAGATAGATTTCATTGAATAGAAGAAGTCGAAACAAATAGAGATTTTAACTCTTTTATTATTGGCAAAAGATGCAGTTTTGAATAGAGCGATTATTTCTGCTCTAAAGATGGAATTATGGTTATGGTTATGGTTATGGTTATGGTTATAGTTTTGATTATTGACGCTATAACTAACATTATTATTGTCTAATCTAGAATCGTCTGTGTAAATCAAGGTATTTAGTTTGGATTAGATATCCTTCATAGAAGAAATATTCAGATCTTAGCAATTCAAGAACAATTTCTATATTAATCATATAAATTGAGACATATAATTGTACTATACACTATATAGATGGATCGATTCACTTTGCTACGGTTATAATTTTCATCTAATGTAAGTAGATAGATGATTTTTGAAATTAATAAACAATTCGACATTATGGGGACTCTTCAAAGAAAACTTAAAATTCTAAATAGAAAACCAAATGTCATTGATTGCCAATGAAATAAATTTTGCGACATTAGAGTTTCTTTCGATATTTCGATTCTCTTGTAAAAAGCGGCAATAATTTAACTAAAATAATGATATTGTGGTATCACATTGAGATAACTTTAATAAAACGCACTTTCGGCATTTGAAAGAAAACAATTTTTGGGGGCGGATCAGTTGCACTTTTCAAGGCGCACAAAGTGCATGTATAAATAAAATTTTCCTTCAGCACAAGCAACAAGTCCAATTAAATTGCTATGATATACTCGACTAAAATCTGAAGCATTAACATCTTAAATTCTTCACTTTTATGTTTTATGCCAAATGAAGTAGGAAGCAACATCTCACAAGCAATCAACAAATAAACAATGAGTCACTTAAGTACACACACTATCTATACTAGATAGATACTACAAACTATTTAAATAGAGATATATATTGTATTGCATTGTATTGTATTGTATTGCATGAGAAAAAGATAAATAGATAAACACTTAGATCTTTGTAGATCCATCTAACTACAGAGCATGATACAGATACATTGTATTGTATCGTAACGGGAACACAAAAATAAAGTGTTTGCTTTAAACAATTTTTGTGTGTTTTACTCTTAATGATGAAGCAATAGAAAATAGAGAAAATTAATACAGGAAAACACAAAAAGATGTGATGAGAAAAGAAAAAAAAAAAAAAAAAAAAATCATTGAATGCCGCTTTTCTCTACGCAATAAACAAAATGTTTAAACGATCGATTTGTTGGTCTAACTGTCTAACCGTCTGACTGTCTGACTGTCTGACTGTCTGACCGTCTGTTTGTCTATCTATACGTATCTGTCTGTCTATCTATTAGTCCATCTGTCTGTCTGCTTGCTTGTATTTTTCTATCATGGTTAAAAATAGTTGCACAGGCACACGCAAGCATACCAAACACAAGCCGTACAAAGATACTTCTACTCGTAAAGTTGCAGCAAACAGTGGCAAAATCAGGGGCAGAAGCAAAGGTTACAAACGCCACCCAGTATAGAATAGATACACATGCATATGTATGTATGTGTATATGTGTATAGAAACAAGTTTTATTTAGTTTTGTTTAATGAGACCAATTTGTATGTTATCAGTTTAATTTGGTGCGAGGTGTTGATGTTTGTGGTAGCAGACCGACTACGACTTGATTCAGTACAGTTCGAAATGTATCGTCACAAGGAACTCGAACTCGCCACTCTCATCTGGAGTCATAATATAGTATTGTACGTATGTACAGTCACGATTACATTTAAAACAATAAAAGAAAAACAAACAACTAAATTACTATATTTTAAAAAAAAAGAAGATATAAGAAAAAAGAAAAAAGAAAAAAGGCAAAACTAAATGCATTTTCAATTGACATTGATGCAAATTCATTATATTATTGTTTTCTGGTTGCTGTTGTTATTTTAAGGTCATCACAAAAAGTGAAATCAGACAAAGCTACCGTAGTAAATTGATGTTGCTAATTTTAAGTTGTCGCTACTCTCGTTCACAGGCTGTGAACGTTAATCATTACTTTATAATTCACAAAGTTGCACGGCTGGCGATTGAGGGTCTCTGATATACACACATCCATATATATATATATATATATATACACATAGATATATATATATATGGATGTGTATGAATGTATATATGTACAAGTTGTTGCCTGTCTGTCTGTCTATCTATCTGCCTGTCGTTTTGTCTGTGTTTGTGTGCTAATTGGCATTGGTAATTAAAAAAATAAATCTTGCAATTAAAATTGTATACATTAATACACAAAGATACACAGATACACAGATACATAACTATAGATACATTTATAATTACAATCAGAAACACACACACATTCACATTCTTAATGATAAACGATTCGATTGACTTTAATAGCGCCATTTTATGGTAGCCATTTTTTAATATGTTTATTCTGTTGTTGGTTTTTTTAAATTCATTTCTCATTTATTTCTTATTTTTAATGAGTTACAATTAACTTTGTAATTTGTCTTATTTACACACTTTAGTGTGTAACATTTAAATAAACAAAATCATAGAGCAATAAATGAAGGATTTTTTTTTTTATTTTTTTTTTTTATTTTTTTTTTTTTTTTATTTTATGTTAATAAGATGCGGGACAAGAGATTTTCTTCAATACGTATATATTTTATATCGAATGAATCGAACATAATGTTCTACTGAAATTATGACTCACTCTCCAACACCAAAAAAAAACATGCGACGGCTTACCTGGAGATAACGGTATTTATGTTTACTTCTTTAATATGAAATGCGCCGCTTGATTCATATAATGTTTCTCGTATAAGGTCAAAGCAAATTTTTGCAATTTTTCTTTGAATAACATCGTTTATGCGTATATTTATAATTACATTTGTCAGCAATCCGGGTCAATTTTGCTTCATTCTAGCTTAATGGCGTCAATGAATTCATTAACTGAGTTGCTTATAAATCCTCTCTCTCCAAGGTTTCTTAGAAAGAAAATGCAGACCAAGTCATTACGTTGCCTCTCCAAAGTTTCGTTTGGACAATCTGATAACAGCGCTTCCATTGTCATGCAAATGTCCTCGGAAACCATAAAGACCATCAAGGTTCCATTTCTTTTCGTCTGAAATGATAACCTATGTACGATTTATTGAAATTAACTGAGCTGTCTTCCATTTATACGGGATTTTTACTCTTTCCTGATTCTAGTTGGTTTCATGTCCAATGCGAAATCAATTCTAGCCTTTCGTGACGGGATGTGAGTTTCGAAACAATCTGTGTACATTTAATAGTCCTCCAAATAGTCCAACGGGAAACATTCACGATTGGAAGACATTGCAACCGTTTTAACGTCATAAAGGAATTAGATGCAGCTCGAATGACTTGCCTTTCAGAACGTGACTCTAAAACTCTTTTTTTTCCCCAGTACATTTTTTAGAAGCATACGTATCTGAACCACACATAAACTTCTCCCTTTTCTGCACTGCTTAATATTATTCCACATGGCATAATGAAAATTATTTATTATTATTCAACACGATCCAAGCACAAGAAAAGAAAAAACAGTACGAAAAATTGCAAAATTTGCTTTGACCTTATATTCATGAAACAAGCGGCGCATTTCTTAATAACGAAGTTAATAAAAATACCGTTAAATCCAGACAATCCGTCACATGTTATTTTTGCTGTTAGAGAGTAGAACAATGTGTTAGCATTCGATCATATCTTTATAAAATATTAAAGACAATCTCTTGACCTTATAAACATGAAACGCATTCCCAAAGTTTTAAAATATTTTGTTTTCTCTTTAAAACTTATACATATATTATTAGTTTAATTTTTTAATACTTTACAACTACTAGTAAACGACTATGAACAGATAATGAATTAAATGGCGCATTTTGGGTTTTGGGGACTCCGGGAAAACAGAATTTCGGAATTCCTAACCCCATAAAAGATAAAACATATACAATGCTTATACTAAAGATATGATTCAGGATACATACTGGACATAATGTTTTGAAATCCTTTCACCAGGATGCTTTAAGAAATATTTACTACTAAATAACTGATTCGAATTATCAAGTGATACGTTTCCAATCATCTGCACTTGAGTTAAGACAGGTTAGAGGATCTAAAACAACCATAGATTCTCAAAATGGAGTTCAAAATATATGGGAGAATACTTTCCCTGCCAATGAGTGCTTCCGCTATACAAAATATAGGGTCTCATAAAAAAGTAAGTTTATCTACGCATTTTGAACGGCTTTATGAACTCCATTCCGAATCTCATGCAAATGGAAATTATTCAGACCTCAATCTGAGCATTGAAGAAGATGAGGCCTGCAAAATTCCACTATGGAAGATTTACTTTGGTATGGAATAATATTCCCAATACCCATGATCATAAACTGGTAGAAAACTTTTAACAAAACCCTGAAAGCAGGTTATCTTCGACTATGCCGAAGCTGTAATACTCTGGACGCATCCTCTAGAAAACGTTATTGCCTACTGTGCTTTAGCACACAGAAATGTTACAATATTGATTTGAATTATGTGCTAGGTAGACTCCGTATACATACAATGTTTTAACATTATCAATGCAATATTTTATTTTATATGTAATCTTAGGATCTGAATAATAATAATAATAACAATAATAATAATCTTCATTAATTTAATTCAATTTAATTTAAATGACAGTGTAAAACTTTTAACTAAACACTTATAAAAATAAAGAACTCTTACGACTTTGACTCTATGGTCGTCAGTCGGAGAAAACATTTTAACTTAGGATTAAAAATTACACAACTACACGAGAAAAATTATAGACCTACATAAACATCAATAAAATTTATTTAAAATTAGTTTCCTTTACCCTAAAGCATCAGTGATAAACAAAATCAAATTTTCCCATTCACCATGATTGCATCCGTTTAATTAATAACGGTTTCTTCTTTATTTAAGCTAAATTTTGCAAAATATCTGTATAGATATTATTGTTTCCGTCCTGGCATTTGTATTGCTAAAGATATCTTGTACTTTATCAAACCAGAATACCTGCCATTCTATCACTTTCCTTAATAATTAGTACGGTAGCCTATCGTCAGTATATTCAAATAAAGTTTTATGTATGCATGCCAAGAACAGATCCAGCATATATAAATACCTATTAGGAATACCAGTTTCCAAATATATGCAGTACGACGGAGTATTACTGGTTGGGTGCAAGAGTCTCTTGAAAACATAGATTTTGCAACTTGTCTTCCTCCTCGAACAAAGTAAATCCCAATACTTGAGCAGAACTTTGTACAATCCTAGTGACTGCTTAAAGTATCTTCCATTTTGCGGTAAGCATTATCTGCCTTTTGGACAAACACGCCAAGCCATTTTCCAACGTTTACAATAATTGGGAATGATCCAAAAGGAAGGAAATTGGGTCCCATATGAATTGAAGCCGACATGACAATGCTCGGCCACATGTTGCACAGGAAACGCTCAAATGGGAAATCCTACCTCACCCGCCGTATAGTCCAGACATTGCTCCATCTGATTACCACCTCTTCAGATCGATGACGCATGGCCTGGCTAACCAGCACTTCCGTTCTTACGAGGAACCAAAAAAATGGGTCGATGAATGGATCAAGGCCAAATCGGCAGAGTTTTTTCGCAACGGAATTCTATATGCTACCAGAAAGATGGGAAAAAGTAGTGGCTAGCGACGGACAGTACTTTGACAATTAAACATATAACATGAAAAAAATCCCGTAATTTTAATTTGCGCTCCCACATTCGGCATATTCGAAGAAATCCTTCTTTCTGGTTTTTCACTAATACTGTTGGTTTTATAAGAAAATAATAAATTTGAAATACATTAATTCATTTTTATTTTACCATGAAAATTGTTAATAAAATTCTAAAAAATGCAAGTCACGAGTATCAATAAAAAAAAAAAATCAATGTGCTGGAAAAAAAGGAAAGATATTTAATGTAATAGTAGACATACCTAGATACTTAAAACAAAAATGGGGGAGGGTGTGCCATCGTACACGTGATAGAAGTGTAACTTCTTAAAAATAGAAAGAGTGAGAGAGCAAATACAACAATACAACATTTGCATCCAAAATATTCTGTCCGGGGACTCCGAAAATTAGATCAACTTCTTCAGCGAGCTTCAGTGTGTTTCTCGTTCTCTTTTCTACGTACATTCGCTTGTTCTTGTACAACACTCAAGGTGGTTGCTTGCAGGTTGTTGTTGTTGTTGTATAATTGTAATTTCTTTATTGAGATTTTCTGATTTTTCCGGTGGATTTTCCAAAAAAGTTAATTTCGTCTACCTGTGTTATAGGTTAATATAAATATGTATAAATAACAATATAAATAAATATATTTTTATATTATTTTCTTGTATTTCTCTTTCATTAGAATGCGAAAAATGCAAAATAAGCACAAAAAGATTAAACCTCAACAAATTCTGCAAACGAGATTACGGTAAGTTATTGAACAATCAACACAACAAATTAATTTCAAATATAATACATTGTATAATGCCATGTTCATATAGCAATAATGGCCAAAGTGATTGGTCGAGAAACGAGCACCGAAGTGAACAGCGCCAGCGTGGAGCAATATACCAACAGTCATTATCATCATCATCATCAGCAGCAGCAGCAGCAGCAGCAGCAACATCACAAACAAAATCATCAAGTTCGACGTCCTCGCGCCTATCCAATGGTGTACCATTCAATGGAAATGCCTTACGAAGTGGCCCAAACAGGCGTAGCGGAAGTGGCAATGTCAAGGGTGGTGGAGGAGGAGGTGGAGGAGGAGGATCAGGAGGCAACCTCAGCCGATTATCCCAACGACGACGAAACAACAGCCCATTACGTTATACAAATTCAGGCGATCTTCAAGCGCACACCACTCGAATACGCAACAACGAATACAATATTAAAACGAGGTCTTATGACTTGGATCATACCGATTAAGAATCTCGAATGTCGATGTCCAAAAATCAAAATTAACAAGTGAGCATAAACACGAAACAAGCAAATATATAATCTTGAATATTATATGCTATCTTTTGCAGATCCTATTTGATATTGGGGAAAGATACAGAGGCACCGCCTGGTTATTTAGGTATTGGACCCCGATCAATTGTCATTGAATGGAAAGATGAATGGTATCGACGTATGAAACGTTTTCAAAGGCGTGCGCGAACATGCGCTTAAAATATGTTTAAATAATTAACATAAAAGCAAAAAGTATCTATGTATCTTACCCATATCTATCTATTTATCTATCTATCTATCTAACTATCTATCCATTAACAATATATCTAACTATTTATCTATTGGTCTATCCATCTTTTACTTATTTATCGAACTAATTTAACTAATGCTAATTGAACGATTTTAAATATTAAGCAGATCGAATACACATATATTTTTTTTTTAATATATATTTTTTTTTTTTTTTTTGTTGTCTATTCGTTCATCAAATAATATTTAAGTTGAAATGTGTAGAAAAACAAAAACAAAAAAATATATGAAAAGAAGAAAATGCAAAATAATAAACAAAATCATATTTAATTTTATGTATCATATTGGTTTATGTGTATACGAGTATATACACAGCCAGACAGACAGCCAAGCAGACAAGCAGGCAAACAAATGAATAAATATATAAAAACATACATCTAATGGTTAGTAATTTCTTCATAGGTTATTTAGCATAAGTTTATGCATATCTAACTACAATACAATAAATAAATAAATAAATAAATACATACAATATTTATTAGTACGAGTACATAAACAAAAACAAAATTAAATAAACACATTCAATCAATCCTATTCATTAATTTATAACAACAACAACAACAACAACAACAACAACATTGATTTGATTTGATATTATTTCATTCTATTTACGAACAAATATGTAAGTAAATAATAATAATTTATTAAATGTTTACCTATTAACAAAGCAAAAGGAAGTCAATTTTATCCAAGTTTTAGTTATTTTTCTTATAAATACTACTATGATACATATGTTACATACATGTATGGTATGTTGAGAGATGAAAGAGATATCATCATGAAGAAGTATTTATACAAGGTGTGTGTCAAAAGTTTCCGAACTTTTCAAAAAGAAAAAAAAATACAAAATAGTTTGGAATGAAACTTT
>JBANCV010001791.1:0-12237 GCA_037040105.1 Amiota albilabris
GGGATTTTTAGTCGGTAGGCTAATAGAATCCGACATAACTTATGACACGGGTCATGAGTATCTTTCGAAGATTTTTATCTCCTTGTTCGCATAACAAAAAAAAAAAAGAAAAAACCTTATAAGTAGTACAATAGTATAAACGTACTTATATAAAAGTAGTACGTCAATCATCAATAACAATTAATGTATTTATTGATTTATTTGCAATAGCATTGACAATGGTAATAATTTCCAATAAATACAATACAATTTATTCACAATTATGTAAAAGAATCTAGGAATATTTGTACAAAGAAGTTACTTAATGTCAACTTGCCTAGTATGTACATACTACTTGCATTCATATCTTTATATTTTTTCACAATTTTTATCTATTTTTTATTATTTTTTTTTTTTTTTTTTGTCTGCGAATAGAATTAAATTTTATAAATTTATCAAATTTCAACACTTTCTCTTTGTTGTCGTCGTCGCTATTGTCGGTTGTTGTCATTGCGATTTAATTGTATATTTCATTAACATAACGTTGTCATTCCTTTATAATATCATTTTATGATTGTTAATCTTGTATTTATTATTTCTTGTTTTTTATCTAAGATATGTATACACACAACTGACATACTAAATGTTATGAACATTTATATTAATGTATATCAATGCCAAAGTCAAGTCAGTACAAGATAAATTGACGTTTACTAAAAAAAAAAAAAAAAAACGAAACCAAACATGCTAATTCCTTTGATGAAGCAAAGGTTGTTCCCCCTCAATCTGTATTCACTTCCCAATCATCAATACGACTCATTATCGGTCTATCAAGTATTCATTTCTTGATCCATCTCCATCACCATCACCATCTTTATCTGGCTTCTTCTCTTTGTACTTATACGTATGTAGATTCAAATCACATTCAAACAACAAAGAATTTCAAATTGGTTGTAAGTGAGTTTTGTGCACAAAAAATTGTTGTACTACTTACTACGTCAGCAATCGAGATATCACTTTGTATTATTTACTTTTTTAGTTCCAAGAATTTCATGAATAAATATTTTGTACTCAAATTAGGGCCATGTAAGAAATTGTTGGCATTTGTTATTGATAATCTAAAACTTTAAACAAGAAAAATATATTAACATTGAAGTTGGCATACTTTTTATAAAAACAGATAAAAACTCTAAAACTGATATGATTTGTTTAGCATGAAACAAAAACTTTATCGATTTAACTCTCTCTGATATGATTAAAATGTGGATTTTCATTATTTCAACTCTTCAGAGATTAGCAAACATATATATACAATATGTTAACAGAAATAGCAGCGAATAAAATAGAACAGATTTTATGATTGAATAACATGGGAGAAATTTAAATATCGCTTACTAGTGATCCAGACAAGATTGACTGGAGAACTTTACCTACATATAAATATAAGAAAGTATACGTAGGTTGCTACTTTAGTCTTGAGATATGGCAACACAAATGTTGATATTTCAAATCTGGCATTGGTACCGTAAAGCTTGTCGTTTTTAATGTTAAATGTACTCAGAACGTTTTGTCATACGAGTGCTATTTGTATTATTTACAGTGACTTGAAAAATTCGTTTCGGTTAAAAAATGGAATTAAATCGTGAACATTTTCGTGATTCAATGACTATTTATGATTTACGACGTGGGTGAACTGAACAAGAGTGTGCCGATCAACTCGCTTCGACTTTTCGTGATGAAACACCATCCAGGACCACCGTTTCGCTGGTTTTCTGAATTCAATCGTGGTCGTAGTTTTCTCCAGGACAAATTTCGTGAAGGTCGTCCAAAATCGGTTGTTGTGCCACAAAACATCGATGCAGCGCATGAACTGATAATGCAAGATCGTTATGTGACATATTTTGAGATTGAAGCATCCTTGCACATTAGTTCCACTTCAAGACATTCAATATTGCATGAACATTTGGCTTTCAAAAAGATTTGTTCGCTTTGGATACCGCATAATTTGACAATCGCCCAAAAAAAGGCTCGTGTCGATTGATGCAAAGAAATGTTGAAAAAATTCAATCGCGGTGCTTCAAAATTCATCTATAAGATCGTGGCAGGTGATGAATCATGGATCTATGCATATGAGCCTGAAATTAAACAGCAGTCGACTTTATGGCTCTTTCAAGAAGAGCCAAACCCAACAAACGTTGTTCGCACACGAAGCACTTCGAAGCAAATGATCGCCTATTTTTTTTTTTTTTTTGGAATAAACCGGACATGTCGTCATCGTGCCATTAGAGAGATGTAGAACGGTTAATTCTGAATAGTACACCACCATTTGTTTGCCAGAAGTGTTCGAAGAAATAAGAAAAATCAACCGGAAAAGACGAATCATTCTCCACCACGACAATGCGAGCTCTCACACATCGGCTCTAACAAGTGACTTTTTAAACACTCAAAACGTCGAATTGATTGGCAATCCGCCCTATGATCCAGATTTCGGACCCAATGACTTCTTTTTATTCCCACACACCAAAAATAAATTGCAAGGTCAACGTTTTTCGACGTCTGCAGAAGCGGTTGATGCGTTCAAAACACATGTTCTGGAGATACCTCATTCCGAATGGAAAAAGTGCTTCGGAAATTGGTTCAATCGCATACAAAAGTGTATTGATCTTCAAAGAGAATATTTTGAAAAACAATAAAGTCTGTCTCAAAACTTAAATAACAACCCTGGTATAACATGTTCATATGTATCTCAACATCCAAAATGTATGCAAACCTGATAAAACGACCGGATCCATTTGATTCCCCTTCTAAATCTGATCTCGCCAAAATCCATGGCACTACTAAGGATGCATATCGGAATAAAAACAAAAGATAGCAAAAGCAAAATGTCTATTTATCATTCTATTGGATTATATGATATTGTGTAAAAACATATAAAATCAAATTGATGAATACATAGCCAAATATAATTGAGCATATACACATATTTATATTGGGTTGGTGGAAAAGTAAAGCAGTTTCAACAATTTTTTTCATATAACGAAGAAACTTTACATAATCAAATATATTCCATTGTTATTGATAACCTTTTGCCATCTTTTGGGTAAAACCATAATCCTGTTTTTGTAGAAATTCTGGGATTTCTAAACAAAAAACTGGCGCAATACCATTTTGCAGTCGTTTAGGGAATTCATTGTCACGCCATCAAGACAATTCTGCATGGAGCGAAATATCAAATGATAGCCTATAACGAAGCCAGGACTGCAGGTATACTCTTAAAGAAGCTACAGTAAGTTGTTTTAAATCATACTTGCAGATTCTTCTAAAGTATTATTCAGTATTTAAGAAACTTACTTAACAATTAAATATTAAATTACGATTTTATGCCATGCCTCCGGTATAAAAGAGATAAACAATAAACCTGCTAAAAATCACTCTTAATTGCAGCTTCTTTCAAAGTAATATTCAGCCTCAAACCATTGAATTCATCCTAAGGAATAAATATTAAACTATCTGAATATCACTTACTAGTGTCCTAATCGGGTTGGCTTCAAAACAAAGTACATCCCTTCGCATCCAAATCGAAAGGAAATAAGCAATTCTGACAGACTATATACCATATGATTTAGTTTTTCGATTATGTTGACTTCCAAACTCAATCTGTGCATAGATAAAAGATTAATGTGTTAAAAGCACATCTGATTTCTCTTGCGATGATTATCCTGCCGATATATGTTTGTATAACTTAGGGAGCCTGCAATGGGCGACTATGGATGCATATCGAAATAAAACTTAATGAAACACCACAAGTGAAAACCACAAATGTCTACTTGTCGCCATAAACAAGTTAATAATATTATATATTTACATTCAAACACATATAGATGGATATACAGCCACATGCATATGTGCCGGGAAGCCCCTAATATTCTAGAAGAGCGGATTAATTGATAACGTCGGGTACTATTAATATTTCGGGATCTGGCAACACGAATGTCAGTAGCTAAAATCTGGAAACACCATAATAAGGTATGAAATTTTTTTAGCATAAACGTGCTCACATCGTTTTGAAGTACAAGTCCTATTTGTTTCGTTTACAGTGAGTTAAGAAAATCGATTTGGCAAAAAAAAATTGTAATTTCAAGAGTTCCGTGATGGTCGTCCAAAATCGGTTGTTGTGCCACAAAACATCGATACAGTGCATGAACTGATAATGCAAAATCGTAATGTTACATGTCGTGAGATAGAGGCATCCTTACACATTAGTTACACTTCAATACATTCGAAAATTTCCAGTCGTTCAATACCCCTGAAGTTATCAATAGCTCAAAAAAAGGCTCGCGTCGATTCGTGTAAGGAAATCGTTAAAAAGTGCTTCAAAAGACGTGTATAAAATCATGACAGGTGATGAAACATGGATATTTGCATATGAACCGGAAACAAAACAGCAATCGAACGTGTGGGTGTTCCAAGACGAGCCAAAAGCAACAAGAGTTGATTGCGCTCGAAGCACTGCGAGGCAAATGGCCACCTGTTTCTTCGGCATGTAGCCACTGTTCCGCTTAACCAACGTAGGACGGTCAATTCTGAGTGGTACAGAGAAATTCGCAAAACCAAACGCCAAAGACAATCACACATCTCATCAAACAGGAAAATTTTTGAGCAATCAAAACATCGAATTGATGACTCATCCAACCAATGATTTCTTCTTGTTCCCGAAAATCAAAGGTAAACTGCGTGGTCAATGATTTCCGAGCGCCAAAGAAGCAGTTGAAGCGTTCAAAAACCGTGTTTTGGAAGTGTCTCAAGTGGAATGGAAAAACTGTTATGACAAATGATTTGAACGAATACAAAAGTGCATTGATCATTATGGTGAATATTTTGAAAAACAATAAAGCCGTTTTCATTTAAAAACGTTTGTTATTATTTGCTATTCAAATATATAAATAGTAGCCCACGTATTGTAGATTATTACTCAGCTTCAAAATAATTTAAACTTTCTTAAAAATAAATATCAAATTACACCGATGCGCCATACAAGGAACCTTTAGATTTTTTCTCTAAAGTTGATGTTCCACAACAATTTCTGGGTTGTATAAAGTCTGTTTATGTATGTATGTAAGACCTTTCACTTTCAAGTGATTTGATAATGAGCAAAACTGATTAATTTTTAGGTTTTTTGTATGAAATTCCCTTTAATTAAATTATTAAATTACTAGGCAAATACAGATTTTCAAATTTACAGTTTGAAAAAAAAAAACTACCGGTTAAACAAGCCACGTCACTCAATTACTTAGAGTGTGAATCGTTTATGGTACATTTGTTATGGATGATACTTTTTTGAGAAAAGGCAACTAGTGAGTCACTTGTATTTAGAATGGAATGGCTGGCATTTATACAATATATTATACCATACGCGTATGGATAACAAGTTACGTATCCTTTCTGTGGCCAATTAGTTTTATATCATGCGCTAGTTACAGACACCCATTCATTCCCAAATTCAGCGTAACCCAACCCAACCCAACCCAACCAATTTTTATCAGCATCCTTCGTACAGGGATCACAACAAATTTTTCTACTTTCAGACAGTGTCCGATGTCTACGCTTTGTACATCGTTAATGTGCCTTTGTCAGCTCCATAAACAAGATAAAATCGTTGATGCCTTTGCAGCCAATATTCGCCAACGTTCATGTTGAGATGCGTGAAAATAAAGGACTCTTTGATGATAACCGTGCATGTTTGGAATATTGATGAATGCCTTCAAGTTCTCGTTGCTTTTTCTGATACCTCTTTCTAAACTATTACAAACCAAACATTGGCTAATCACAAAACCGCAATACTGACAGCTACGACGTTTCTTTACTTTTTACATATATGTGATTGGCAATTTTGTGGGGTCTTTTCTATTTAAATTAAATATTTTTGAGTAGTAACATCAATAGTATTAAAGAATAAACTGCCTGTAAATCATTCTCTTTGGCTTTAAATTAACTTAACTAGAATAGTATTTTTCTGACTTAGATCGAGACATATATGGGTTTCTCGTAACTTCTTTTATATTTCATTAAGGTTTGCAGTTCTTCTTTATAATGGTTCAATTGTTTAAAGATGTTGATTATTATGAGTCCTTAATTGAAGGCAGGAGCATTTCTATAGGAAGTTCATAGAACTATTGTTTATTGGCTCTATACTGAATTTCAGAGATATTCTCTCTATTAAATTCCAAGAATCAAGCTTCAGGGTCATTCTAAGATTTGAAAGGTACAAACTTGAGCCCCCAAAGATATAGACCTTCTGACCCAGTAATTGGGGTTATTATCAATTTGGCAATCAACTTTGGTTCATGACAAAATAGATCGTTTGAGTACTTACTTATTCATGTACTAGTTGTTTTACCCAACGTTACCCGGCAACCACACAAAATACAAGAAGCACCAAAGCATGAACAACGAAACACAGAATGAGGAGCGCAAAACCAAAGAATATTGTTTTTAATTGTCTTTGGTTTCACAAAAATGTAATATCTTTTATTCTGTGAGTCGGTTTTAACAGAATAATTACTAAATATTCCTGACTATAAAGCTTCTTATATTTCAGTATTTCGATTTTGCTTCTAATGAGTGGCTTTTACGAGATACACGCATGAACATTTCAAAATCTACGATTTTCTAATATGTATATAGATTATTATGATATACGCATTTAATACGAGTTAAGACAATGTGTTGTGAGATCCTTTCTTGTTGTTAATTTTGTTTGTTTGTTTATTTTAAATATTGGGATTCTAATACATATCTGAATTTTTCGGCAAAGGATTGTGAACTGTAACAATCGCTGAAGCATGAATTAGGGTAGGAAATTCTCTTTTTTTTTTCTGAGTTGATTGCTTCAATTTCTAGGTTCGATTTCCCCTTGTTTTCGGTTTGTTTTTAATGATGTGTCCTTGTCCGACGTATGTTATACTTGAATTTTCCTTTTCAATAATTTTGAAGTTATCATACGCCGGGAGTAGCAGCAACAGTACCAAAAATTCGATGCGATACCAGCAAAACACAATATTACTTGCTGAACGTGCAACATGCGTAGCATTTCGTATTGCTGTTTGCTTTTATGAATACGTGATATGCCTTGGGGCAAAATGACTGTCAATTGGAATTTTTGGTTTTTGTTGTTTGGTTATTGTGTGTGTGTGAGTGTGTGTATGGGGATGTGGATCCCAACATAAACTCCCCAAATGCCACAAGGAATCATTTTCGTTATTATTGTGTTGTTTATGATGTATAAAAATAAGCTTTCACTTCATTTCTTCCTTTTTGTATTGTAAGAAATTTTCTTCAATTTTATTATATTCGTTTCTCTTTTGATTACTATTACAATATTATTTCTATAGTATTTTTCATTTAATATTATAATATCTGAGCGGTTGGATGCACCTTGACGTACTTTTGGGGATTTTTTTCCATTTCTATCATTGAATTGAATTTTTATTGTACTTAGTAAATATAAGAAATCTGTAAATTTTCTTTCATTTTGGTTCGATATTGAATTTAAATGAATCGTAACTGATTGATTATGAGGGATGCTATTGGTTTTGGCTTCAGGCATTTGGGTTTATACTTATAAGTATTATACCTTGCACTCACTGGAGTATGCATAATTTTTTATTTAAATTGGATTTCTCGAATACGATTATTTTTTCCTTTATATTAAAGCATTTTAGATGAAAATTGAAGGTATGTACTATTGAATAGGATTGAATGAATAGTTATTCTATATGAAAGTTATAAAAGTTGTAGTTTTTATATAAGTCCTAGTAGAAACCCCTCTTTAGAACTGATTAGAAAAAAGTTAAATATGAGCTTTGGGTGGACAGAATGGGTGTCTGATGACATATATAGGCGTAACAATGATTCATTGTGATAATATTCGAATCCTATTGGGTTCTCTCTAAAACGTCTTGAGGCCTTAGGAAAAGTAATCACCTTAGATTAGTCGTAACGTCCACAACTCCATGTACCCACAAAGAAGGTAGCCCATAGTTTCTTTATTTCTTTACGTTTTGGATAATTTCTATAATAATCAGGATAATGTGGTTGCCCTAGTCTTTTAGCGTATCTACCTACACGACCTGATAGTCTTTCTGGCATATCTTATATATGCTTTCTATTCAATCTCACTAGTAGTTTAGTGTGACCGATACCTAATACATATATCTGCAGGTTGCATTGGCAATATTTCCTCATCGGATTGGAGAGGTAACAATAGTATCACTTATGAACCTTAATATTTCTATATTCTGGTACCCATTTAAAATCATATACTTATTGTATTATTATTCTATGGTACACTATAAACTATTATCACACGATTTTCTAATTACAACTATATACTACATATAAGTATATCATCTCATTTGGTTTGGTGAAAGTTTTGCCGTACGAATTTGTTGTATCAAAAGTTTAAAGTCAGAAGAATTTTATGATCCCATAATATAGTGCTTATGATGTCAGGATTGGTTTTCTTATGGTATTATGCAGGATGTTATTCAATTTGAGTTTTCAAATAAAAAATAATATGGCAAAGGGATTCATGTAGTCGAATTTTCTCGGACAAACAACCCCAACAATAGAAGCTACGACAATAAATATCATTAAGCATGCAGTTGGTACGTGATGTCTGAGTTTAGTGAAGTCAAAAGAAAAACTTTTATCAAACTAAGATGTGGAATGTTGTGTTAAACCAGTTAATTCAAAGTCTGACTAAGTTAAATGAACATTATCCCCATCTATCTGTGTTGAGATGGTCATTGATGTCAAGCATAAATATCAGTCGACTATAGTATCTTAGTGGCTTTAAATAAGCAACAAAAAAGTTTTATATAATAAATAATATAATATATTTTAATTCAATCGTCTGCGTAAGGCTTCATCATCATTCATCATGAAAGCATGCATGCAAAAGAGATGCACTAATGATTTTTATTGATATCGTTATTTCAGCGAAAGTGTGTGAACGTGCAAGAATATTCAATAACTTAAATTGAAACTGAAAATGAAGCATAAAAAGGAGCAAATTTCCTAGATTTTTTTTTTTTTTTTTTTTATATTTTCATTTCAATTACAGCTTATGATTTCACAGAATCTTCTGCTTCAGCACCTTTATCATTTCTGGTTGCCTTCCTTTAGCTTCAGCTTTAACGTTAACAATGCCTCCTCCTCCCCAGAATCCTTCATCATGTCCCTGTGTATGGTTTTGTTCGATCGTGTACGCGAATGAAGCCATAAAAATACAGATTGCGTAGCAAATCCAATAAGAAAATTGTACAAAAATATGTACATAGCATAGACATAACGTAACATAACGAAAGGAAAGCAAAAAGCAAAAAAAAAAAAAAATAGAAGAAAAGTGCTCCGGCATTTTGTGTGTTAATGTGAATGTGGCTGTGTGTGTCTCTGGTAGATGAGAATGGGGTATTTGGAAATATGAAAGATACCAAGAAGAAAATCGTTTAAAGAATAAAAAATTTTGCGGAAATGTGAAGAAAAGTCATCAAGTTAGGGGTATGAATTTTGTGTAGTTGCTTCATTGAAACGCAGTCATAAGCAATTTATTAAAACGGTCGCAAGACCAATGCTAAATGCAGATTATAGATTTATTGTACTACTTACAACTATGAAGCTATAGCTATAGCTATAGAAAGGGCGTAAGTTAAGCAGCTAAAGTTGAACTCAGGTCAATGATGGAGAAATGGTGCCTGAAATAGATGAAGTTGTGCGAAAGGATTATGGTTTATAGAACGCTTAGCAGCAGCTAAATTCAATATTCTTTGATGAACAGGGAAAGGTGGTTCTAGTGTGAATTAGTGTGAATGACATTGGATCAACGAGAACATGACGAAATGAAGCATAATCATAATCATTACATTGGAGCAAATAGCAACGACATGTGATGGTGATGGAGAAGGTGACGATGACAATGATGGTGCCCAAGCAGCCTTCCTCAGTAGTAATAGCAACGAGAATAAATTGGCAGAATTTGATAAACGCCACAGTGATTGAGTGAAATTGAATGGATATGGAGGTGGAGATGGAGATGGAGATGGGTATGGGTATGGTACATATGGGGCTAGGTATGTCATATGAATTTCAATGATTTTTGGAATTATATTAAATGCGAAAGTAGCGAAAGAAAGTTAGAGTAAAGATGGAAAAATAAAACTAAAAATGTAAGAAAAAAATGGAAAAAGTAATTGCCATAACAGTATGAAAATTAAGGAAAAAACATGTATTTACGCAGTGCCACATTGTCTAAATGGAAAGGACTTAAAGTTCTTGAATTGATGGTATATTCTACCAAAATCAAGACAGACAAAATATTTACTTCGGTTCATCTAAGATTGAAAATGTCACCTGCCCTATTCGCATAAGAAATAAAAATTGAAAGCAACTATCGTATTTTTTCATTACTTACAATCCTGATTTTAAGAAACCGATTGCGTTCGATACTTAATCTTGCTCATTAAATTCATTTTCTTCATTTTCCAACAGGCTACAATTTCTGAAAATGTGTGTGTGTGTGTCTGAGAGATAGTTTTCGAAAATGGATATTCACAGCTTAAGGAATGTTTTTATGGTAAAATAAAATTAAATAAATTAAATCTACCTTTTATTTTATATAATATGAAAAATCGTAGACTTTGACTTGTTTGTGTGCGCATCACGTAAAAACCCCTCAGTGGATTCAAAATCGAATTACTGAAGGATAAGAAACTTTATTGTGAGTAACATTTGATATTTATTTCATTAAAATCGACCTACGGAATCAAATGATATTGATGTTTAATGAAACCAAAGACAATTAAAAACAATATTCCTTGCTTATGCGCTCTTCATTCTTTTCTCTTTATATATGGTATTCATTGTTGTTGCTGACTTTTGATTTTTGTGTTATTATTGTTGTATTTTTTTTTTGTCTCATTGTAATATTTTCGACGAGTACCGTGAGAGCCAGACAACGGTGGGTAAATCAACTAATATGCAGTCAACTCAAGTTGAATGACTTGAAATGAGAAAATGAAAAGGAAAAATGGGAAAATCCATGTACTCGTAAGTTTATAAGGTCAACAACCAACAGGACAAAAGAATGAGGGAGTATAGAAAAGAACAGAAAAAATATATACAGATAGTGTTGAATGGAAAAACCCGCAGGGAGTGCTTTAAAAAGAAATAAATGCCTTAACGAAATAACCATCTCGATATGATAAAGTCTTACAGGACTTATATGATTATAAGTGTTGGTTGGTTAGTTGGATACAGGTCACTATCAGCTCCCCTATTTACAAGCATTTTAAATAAATTCCATTAAAGAAAATTTATAGATGTGTGGTACAAAATAATAATCTACAAATCATACTAAGAAGCTACTATGAATTGAAGGGGATTTTTTTCCATATGTAAAAGGTTAAATGATAATATTGTACAAAGAGAAATAAATCTATATGTACATAGTACGAGTACATCATACGTACATTTTTAGATTAATACTTAAACCTCTATAGAAACATTGTAGAGGAATCAATATGAGTCAATACGAGAAATAACAATAATAACGATTATAGTGATGGTCATGATAACTTTTGTTACTAACAAAAATGGCTTCATCATAAACTACTGAATTTTTTGTTAGAAATTTCGAAACATATGAAATGGAGTACTAACACGCAGGACAGGCATTTCAAGATACTTAGCTTTTAGATACTCTTATATGTAAGATGCAAATGCTAGATAAGGATGGTCAAGAGAAAGTCTATAGGCGGGTTGTGGTTAACTTGTTGGCTTCTTTTTATTAAGATACGTCTGTATGTATGTATGTATAGACACTGCTTAAATGCTTAAAGATATGTACATGCAAGCATCTCTTTGATATGAGAGGAGAGTGAATGACAAGTCGAAAAATAATATCTTCAAATTCATCATCATCAATGGCCATACAACCCAGGGTGGGTCTATGCCTGTTGTAACGTCTGCCACCAAATGGTTCTGTCTTTCGCAAGAGTTAAAAATATTCCCATCATCATCGACTTCGTCGATCCATCTAAGTTTTCGTCTTTTAGTATAACATGTGGCGGGCAGAATTTGTTGTGTCTGTTGTCTCTGTATTTTGATAGTGGAGATAATGTCAGGTCTACAAGGTGTGTGTTAAAAGTTTCCGAACTTTTCTGGCAGGGCATTTTCTGGTGCCGCCATCTTTGTGTGAGT
>JBANCV010001794.1:0-12227 GCA_037040105.1 Amiota albilabris
CTCACACAAAGATGGCGGCACCAGAAAATGCCCTGCCAGAAAAGTTCGGAAACTTTTAACACACACCTTGTATAAATGTCGCATACTCTCATATGCACACACACTGTGTGTATGTCTGTTTTTACATACAGTGGCGAAGAAAATTAACTAAATGTTGGTCATTTTAACACAGTTGGGTTTGTAAAATGCAAACGAGTGAATAGAAAATTATAAAAAAAAAAAATAAAAAAAAAATACCAAGTATTTCTTAGTTCATAATAAAATAATTTCCAAATTCACTTTATCGGAATATGAGATGAGAAAGATAATAAAAGAACAAAAGCCATGGCTGCCTGCATTTATTCACATGAACTATTTTTTTAAATTTTTGTTTAAAATTTCTTGTCAGCATATCATCATATTGATCAATTTAAGCTGCAATCTACCCCAAAATTTAAATGAATTGAATTGTGGAAGCCTCTCCTTCTGGTTTACTTGATTTAAGGATTTTATACGTTCACACTCCTTCAACTCAATTGGATACTTTGACTTCTGGGTTGTATGCGCAGGATGCTTTAGGTTCTCAATATCTAGCTGGATTTTATTCATGCTTGGCATTCGGAAAGGCGTCCATAAAGTCGTTTACTTAATTTATAGGTTGGCTTCTATTTTTATTGTATCCTATACTCTTTGTTTCTCTAAGAGAAATAAATATAATAAAAAAACCAGAAGGAAGGGTATCTTTGACTATGCCGAATCTGTAATACTCTTCACGCAGCCCCTAGAAGACGTTTTTTGTATGGGAGCTATACGATCCAGTAATCCTAGGATCTTGAATTTTACATGGTTGATGAATATGGATCAGAAACTGAAATTTCAAGATTATAGTGTAAAAAATAAAAACTGTTTTCTAATAAGAACATGAATTTGAGTAGGAGACTTGTATGGGAGGTACCACCCCCAAGTGGTTCGACTTGGTTAAATCCGACAAATGTGCTGCGAATGGTAAAAAAAAAAGCTTCGAATAATTTCAGCTCTCTAGCTCAAAAACTAACGGACTAGTTTGCATACATACAGATAGACAAACAGACAGAGAAAGAGAGACGGACAGAAGAATATATATATATATATTGTACTATATGAGGTCTACGATGTCTCGTCCTACAAACTTCATGACAAACTTATACTATACTATTCACTATGTGAAAAACGAGATTTGAGATTCTAGGGACAAAGTATCCTAAATAACAGGTTCTAGATCAGTCAGTGCCATGTTTAACTGATTATACCGGTGGCATTATAGTTTTAACTTTTAAATTATCCAGATAGGAACAAACATTGGAGAGCCCATTACATTTGTAATGATCAATGATCATCAATACAAGAAGTAACAATCTTGTAATATCCATTTGTGTTTATAAATGTTTATTTGGTTTTAGTCCCTTAGCTTTTCAAATAAGTTTCTTACAGAATGAATTTATTTATACTTATGTTAAATCCGTATTTTCAAATAATAAAACTCCAAAATGTTCTTCACAGTGGATTGCATAAGCACAGGAGATGCTTCATCTATACTTGTATGTTTATTACACTTTTTTGGGGACAAGGATTATGTATGCATGTATGTGTGTGTGTGTGTGTGTGTGTGTGTTGTATTTCAATTGTTGTTAAAATTGTTTTTGTTACTGTTGCTATTGCTGTCGGTTCACCTGCTGTTTGACACTTGCCAACAACACAAAATGAATAATTTATTGTAGTTGTTTCTGTTAGTTAGTTTAGAATTGTTTGGTTTGGTAGCCAAAAGGTGAACAAATAAAATATTGTAGCATACATTGACATTTGAAATATATATGTATATGAATGTACTAACTACAAAACAACAGAAACCCTTGAAAATAAAATTTCAAATAAAAAATGAATGGACAATTTTCAAAGGTTATCACTTTTGTCTGTGGTTTGTAACTCATGGCACTACGGTTTAATAATTGGAGCCAGTACCGGCTTAAACGAAAGTCCTCTAGTTAGTAAAAGTCTTTATGACACTCACACAACATTCTTGAAAATAAATAAGAAATAGCTTCAACAGGATAAGAATATGAAATGACGTCCGATCTAAATATTTTTAATACTTTTCCAATTAGGAACGCGTGGCCACTCAGGTGCGATGGACCATTGCTTAGCAATGCCGATACTCTCCAATAATGGAGCAGCAAATTAAAGTACCACAGCACTTAGATTGAGATTCACAAGAGACTGTTTTTGAGATTTCAAGATGAAATTCTGTACGTGGTGTTCTATAAAAAAAAAAAAAATCATTATCATCCAAATATTCATTGATAATAAAAAGTTTTACAATTTTTATTAGTATTAAGTAAAGAAATGTCGCTTTGTTTCTGAGATATAAAGATGAAATTCTGCACATTATCCTCTTTATTTTATCTAATATAAGAGCATTTGTTTTCGTTAACCGAAAATTTAATGGTAAATAAAAATTCAATAGGTATAAAATTAAGATATGAAATGTATATAAGTTTTGGTTGGGATCACTGTGTCAGTCAATCAGTTTTTGACATATAAAGATGAAATTCTCCACATCATCTCCTTTGGTTATCTAATCACTGAGCATTTGTTATCATCAGCAGAAAATTCATTTGTAATAAAAATGTTCACGATTTTTATTCAATAAAATGATTTGTTTATAAGTTATGGTGTGTAATCACTGTGTGAGTCCCACTGGATGATGAAATCGTCTATATATTGTAGATTTTTCTTTTTGTAATGTATAAGCTGAAGATGTGAAGAGTATAATAGTTTTAGTTAGAACAAAGTTATTATGTTGTTGGTTTTGTTCTTTTGAAATTTTTTCAGAATTTCCTTTTATCTCAATTTTTAATCACTTGTCCCTTAAATTTACAAATTGCATTTGATTTGTCACAAAGAGACATTGAGAGCGTGTCAATGACAGTTTTAGTATTAAGTTATGGTTTTTTTATTTTAATTATTTCTATTATTTGATTTCTGTGCTCTGGTTTTGTGGTCATTTTATGTTTTTTTAGTTTTGCAACTTTTTTAATTGCCTGAATGGGAAAGAAGTAAAGATATTGTTGATAAAATTTCAAATTGATCCAATTGTTAACAAAATATGAATTGAGAATTTTTTAATTAAAATTCTATACACTTTTTTATATTTTATTTCATTAGAATGAAATGGTTTTTTTATACAAAATAAAAAATATGTTAATATTTCCCTATATCTCATGTAGTGAATACTTCAATATAAAAAGTTTGTCATGAAGTTTTATATATATATATATATATATATATATATTTGATCAGTGCAACGAGACGAATTGCCCGTCTGTCCGTCTGTACCCATGACCCTCTGTTTTTGAGCTGGTGGTCTGAAATTGTACGAAACCTTTTACCATTTTTTCTAAGCTCATCCGCTTGTTTATTCCCAAAATGCTCGCTTAACTCTGGCGCGCAAATCATATGTACTTCGATACTCCGTTGTCGGAGTAACTGGTCTAATGTCAACAGAATTTTTAATATGGTATTTATACATAAAAATCGATATCTGCATAAGTATGAGATCGATAAACACCGACACGATTTGACCGATCATCATGAAAGTTGGCACTTGAATGTATTTTTTCATGGGAAACGTTTTTATGCTATACACTTTAATATTGAATCACAAAATTCCCTTAATTTTTAAGAATCAAAGCAACGAACTGTCTTAACCATATTACCAAAGTGTCGATAATGTCGTAGTCAGTAGAAAGCAGTGTAGTTGACAATGCAGTGTAATGCGGTTTTAAATGCATATATTTTTTAGAGCAAGGGAGTAGCAAAGCGCTGTGGGTAACACTAGTATTACGTTATATAAAATGACAGCTTTGTCTAAGTGACTACTTAATTTTTCTGATAAACAAAATTCGATTATGTGAAAGACTAAAATTTCTTGGCCTCTACTGCTGATTAAGAGTCTCCTTAGCGCTTCTTCACACCAAAATTTAGGCATATCTTAAATTTCAAATTTTCCAAAATTAAATAACCCTGAGATAACTGAACACTTTTTCATACTATAATATATTTATTTATGCATTCCAATAACTCTTCTCCAGAGAGGATAGTAAGATTCTACACGCTAAGTTGCATGTAACATAGTTGTAAGAATTTTAATGGAATTATGATGTCAACATGTTGCTGAACTATACTTGCAATATGTTGTCATAACCGCCAACTGTCAAGGTGGTAATAAATATTACATTACTCAATCGATTCAGATTTGTTTACAATTTTGATGGAAAGGAAAAGAGTTTCTACATTTTAAAGTACATATACACAAAATATTTTTATGATTCGCCTGAAAAGAAACAGTCTTCGAATCTAAGCCATTTGAAGGCTTAACATAAAAATAGAGTTATGTTTTTAGTATATTTAGTTCTAATGTGTAGTTATTTTCTTAAAATGTAGTCACAAGTAACAATTCTTGTATCTATGTTTATCATACAATATGAATATAAATGTTTATATACATGGTACAATGGCTTCTTACTTGTATAACTCAACTGGCAATGTTCATTTCATGAGGTTATATATACTCTCAAATGCATTTATGCCAATCGCTTATTAACAACATCATCATTGTCATCAGTACGGCCGCTATAAGGCACAGATATCAGTGCAGCCAATTAGAAGATACAATATATGGTGTGTATATTCCCTATACCATACAAACACGTATGTACTGTACATGCGTTATAGGATAATAAATTTTGCAAGCATAAACTCAATTAGATACTGATCCATAAATATAATTGTCTCTTCCTCCAATTCCTCTTACTTATTCTCTTTATTACACTGGGAATCATCATCATCATCCCAAAATATAAATTTGCAGTATGTTTTGTATATCTTAAAACCGAGTTTCTTAAACTTGTACTCTTGTGGAACATTAAATTTGGCTTCCGGATATTCTACCTCTGTTGTCCATGGAGGACAGTTTAAAATACTCTGCCCCTACACTCACACTAATTACAATATTATTTTGTTTGGCATATGAGACAAGACACAGAAGTTTGTTGTTTTGAAAGAAACATATATATATGGATGGGATCAAGGGTCAACTTATCAAATAAATAGTAAGCAGACTTGAATGGGCTTGTGATGATTTGAATAAAATTCAAATTTTATTATTGCATTTAATTTCATCATATAAAATTAATTGTGCTTGGCTTTTGGGATCTTCTCAAGCACAATCTGAAGTTTATAATTACCGGAGAATATCACTAATGGGTCCAATTCGTGAGTATGTGTTCAGATCAGACTTTACTAAGAAATCTCAAAACATTTGCTTGATAACAAAAAAATTGTTGGACCATTCAAGTTCTCAATCATCGTCTATTGATTTCCGAACCCTAGATTCGTATTAGCTAATTTGTAAAGCGTGGTCACGTTACCATATAAAGAAATGATAATGAAGCATATAACTTCGGGAAGCACTGATTTCTTGGGGTCACATTTGTGAACAAATTGAACCAAGCCAAGGAAAACAAAATCTTATATATGCTGCTTATGAATGATTAGAACTTATTGCCATATCTAACAAACATTCTACATATATTTATATATCTATATAGCTAATAGGTCACAATTTTCTACGCGACTTAAGTATTGTGTGTCTTAAATTCACTTACATCACAAGCAAGCAATATCTGTTAGATTGAAATCAAATCTAAAAGAAACTAGGACCTAGAATAATATCATTTTTAATATAAATCATATGTCTCTCTTTCTATGTACCGGTATAGGGTATTTTATATTTCGAAGGAACAGAATTTACTTAGTGTCGTTTTACGATTTTATCATTTTTTTCTTTTTTGATTTTTGTCCTTGCGCGCCTATTTGGACGCCACATTATTATTCAGACTCAAACAGATGCACAGAGCCACACGGTTATATAGTTTTATATTCACTTATCTCGTACATGTATGTATTTCGATCTATTATATCGTAAAAAAATAATAACAAAAACAAGTAACTGCAATGTCATAAATCTCAGTTACTAAAAGGCCAAAGCCAATACTTCAACGTTTGCGTCAACGGCAACAACTTCAGAGTAACGCGAAACGACAAAGCAATGTAACGATGGACGCTGTGAAATATCATGGTCATAACCAGCTTTTGGTCTAGGAGGGATAGGGGCCAATCCGGAATTTCCTGTAGCGTACAAAAAAAAATCATCACTTAACATTTCGCCCTTAGTTTGTCGACATGATTGGTTGCCAGAGAGGTCCAGGGGTTCGGCTGGAGAAAACCCCACTCTATACACTCATGTGCAACATAGTATAATAATAACAACAGCAATACTAGACCAACATGAGTGTATAATAAGGAGTCCCTTTTTTAACTTAACTTTACTTTACTTTAGAATATAATTATGTCAACGCATAACGTCAGTTGTTGATTGTAACATGCCCGAGAAACGTGTATGGTTTCCGTTCTCGGTCTCGGTCTCGGTCTCCTATCAAATTAATGGAGCTTCATAGTTGACCACAAGACGAAAATTTTCCATTTTCCACACACATGCGTCAATACGGTACACACACAGATATTATACAGATGAACCCATCACATGCACATGCTATTTTTAGTTTTTAAAGCCACGCACACGCACACGTCATTGCCATTGCTACAGCCGTCAACATCGTCGTCATTATCGTCAACGTCAACATCACCGCCATCGCAATATCCATCGTTTGTTGCTTCGCAGTCAAGGATATGCTGCAAAGTCCTCTACTTCGTTTTCATTTTACCCACTGTCCGACCCTCTTTCCAGCCCTTGTTTGGCCCTCCATCCATCATTCTCTCAAGTTGAGTCAAGTTGAATTGAGTTGAGTTGAGTTGAGTTGAATTGAGTTGCCTTCTTTTGTGTTGCGTTGCGACGAATTGAGTGTACAGGAAAGTGTAAGGATATGAAATTATGGCACTCTATGGATTAAGAATTACTAATGTTGTTGCCTGACTCTTAGTACTATATTGTACAATACTTTGTGTATTGCTCGACTTAATGTGCTTTTGGTTTGTTATGCGGCAAAACACATTTCAGACGATTCACTAACTGAATGACCACCAATAAACTGTTGCTCTCTTCTCCCTTAATCATATACAGAATCATACTATGGTACCCGATTCAAGTTCTTCGTACTACAAAGTATTTCATACTAGAAGCAACAATTACCCAATACTGAAAAATCTCAATCTTATGATGCTAAAAGAGCAATCAGAATATAGCCAGCTTTAGCAATACAAGTCCTATATGGTATGGTTATACAAGGATAGGAGCTGCTGAGCAAGCTGTTATGGTAACTAAAGGAGGCATAGATGAAGACATCGGCGATTTCACATTCAGTGCAAGATAGTCATAGATGGCCAAAATGCATAACCGAACAAGTTGCATGGCATGGCATAGTCGTCGTTTTTTCGTTGCAGGGTTTTGAAAATGAAAATGGTTGCAGAAAATGTACTAAAGGAGCAATCGGAAAAGCAGTAGCTAAAATAATGAAATATCAAGGTCAAGATCAAGTGAATGCCCCTAAACCAGACCCATCCGCATTCACCTTTGCAAAATACCCACCATTCCGTTCTACTTCCCATTGCTCGATTGCCTAATTCATTTGATTTCGAATGTCTGTGTTGTCTGTGAATGTCATTCGAGGCCCTTAAATTCACAAAAAAAATATATAATTTGACAACTAAGTCACCGTGTAGGAGAACTTTAAATTCAGAAAAATAATATATAGTTTGACAATTAAGTCACCGTATAAGCTTACATTTTGTTATCATTATTTTAGTATTGTTTTTTTTTTTTTTTTTAATTGTAATTCAGTTAAATACTGAAAAGCACGCACTCACATGCAAGTAACGTGTATCTCTACTATCAGTCAGTTGTGCGTGAAAAATCTTAATGAATATGTGAAAATTAGCAACAATTTATGTTGGAAATAATAATAAAATTAAATGCTAACTTTGTCTGATGATTTCATACATTTTGTCATTAATGCACAAACTTGAACAATAATTAAATGTATACTGAGATATTTTATGATATTATAGTATCATAGTATCTACAAGTATATACATATAAAATAGGACGAGAAAAACTGTTTAACATCTTTTCACTCTAACAAAGTTTGACCAATAAGCATGAAAGTTTGAATGTATATGTATTTTTTCATGAAGAATGTTTATATGCTATCCACTTTGTTGCAACTCAGAAATTTTTTTTTTTTTTAAATTTTTTTTTTACTACAATACAAAAAGCTCTAGTCTCTTATAAGTATGAAGTCAGAATAGGGACTTCAACAGGGAAACTTAACTGCAAAATCTTCTTAGATTAGTTAATGAGAATCACATAGATTTAAATACTGTGCATACGATGATGTTTAAAATGAAATTTTCCACGCGAAATTTCTTGTACCTTCCTCACAGTCAATGACGCGGTCGAGGCAGCAGAGAGTGACACATCTAAGTAATTAAAAATAACTAAATATCGTATGTGATTCATATTATCAGTATTAGAATGACTTTAATTGTATAATTTCATTTTATTTTTGAATAAACAAAATGGATCCTAAGCCTTCTAATTTACCATCTGAGCGGTCTTCGTTAAGAAAAAGGAATAAAAATTTATATCACAAATTTTCGGACACAACCATTCAATCTTAGATCGACGAGTCAAATGCATCATAGACTGATGAAAACGTTTGCATTCATTCTGTTGGACCTAGACATTCGCCATTTTGAATATTGCTACCATCAATTTTTCTATTATGTCAAATTATCCTTTCTCAGACCGTCTGGCAATCATGAATGATCTAAGAAATATTTAGAAAGACCATATGCAATGCCACAAATTTCATATGAGCTGAAGAGCCTTAATTGCCGTATCTTAAGAAAAGTTTTGGTTACTTAAATGAAAGGGCCCAAATCATGAAATTGATAAATTTTACTCTTTAAAAAATTTTGCTTTGGTTTTAAGTGACGCAGAGCTCGTTACCCGAGTCAAGCATACGGCCGTCCAGTATGTTTGCAGTGCTCACAGCACGCATGAAGTAACTGTTGTTAAAAACCAATTAGATTTAAATTTGAATCTATTATTATACACCAGAAAACAAGCAAAAGTCAAAACAATGGATTTTTTACTCCGAAGAAGGCCGAGACATTTCCATCGGCCGGAAATGTTATGGCCTATATTTTTTGGGATTCTTTGGATATTGTCTTCATGGGATTTTTGTAGCAAGGAAGAACAACCAAGAGGCAGTACTATTGTAAATTATAGGACCGATTTGATGCAAAATTAAAGAAAACTTGATCCCATTTGGCAATGAAAAAAGTAATGTTTCACTACTATAAAGCAACAGTATATTCATCCAAAATTGTCACGGCCAAATGGCATGAACTGCACCATGAGTTGCAGTCACACCAACCGTGGACTCGCACAGCGAAGATGTTCTTTTTTAAATAGTGTTTTGAGGGCTTAAAGAAATTCCAGAAACGCTTTGAAGAAGATAAAATTGAAGCAAAAACGAACTTATCCCTCTGTTTTTGAGGTAGAGAGCTGAAATTTTATACATAAGTTTCTTTTTACCAAGCACAGTACATTTGTCGGAAACAGCCGAATCGGACCACACGGAGGAGTACGCCCCATACAAACACCATACTTTAATTCATGTTCTCATCAGAAAAACTTTTTTCATTTATAGTTTGATTGAAGTGAAATTTGGACATTATGAGTTTCTGGTCCATATCCACCAACCATGTAAATTTCATAATTCTAGGCCTACCAGGAGAGGTTCCTCCCATACAAACCCCCATATAAAAGTTTTTTTGTTTTTTGAGCCATCATAATGAAATTGGAAGTGTTTGACCAATATACATTAGCCACTAAAACTTCAAGACCCTCGGACTATCAGGAGGGGTCTCTCCCAGACAAGCACTCCTCTGAAATTCATGTTCTTATTAGAAAAACTTTTTTTTTTATGCTATCACCTTGAAATTTGCCCACAATAAGTTTCTGAATTAAATTCACTAACCATGTAAATTTCCAAATCCTAGAATTACTGGATCATACGTATAACTCCCATACAAAAAACATTTTATACGGATTGCG
This sequence comes from Amiota albilabris, assembly GCA_037040105.1. Taxonomy (NCBI): domain Eukaryota; kingdom Metazoa; phylum Arthropoda; class Insecta; order Diptera; family Drosophilidae; genus Amiota; species Amiota albilabris. The sequence goes on from JBANCV010001794.1 coordinate 10,157, forward strand.
TGAAGAGTATTACATCATCGGCATAGTCGAAGATACCCTTCTTTCTGGTTTTACTTTGCAAACTATCATATTTTCGATGTTTCCATCTAATCAATCTGGAAGGTTTGTTATTTCATCCGCTTTCAACAAATGCCCCTTGTGATCCCCTTCGAAACTTTTTATGAAGCAAACAAAATTTGTAATACGATTAAAATAAAGTAGACTGGTTTAAGAAAATTTTTTCTGTTTTTCAAGTCAACTCAAAAAATGAACACTAAAATATAGATACAAAAAATTTTCCTTATACTTTGTGGTTATACTTAATTAAAAATCTTACTTAATGAATCTCGACAAACAAAGCGCATAGTAGATCAGTACAAACAATCCCCTAAGAAGATTATAACAGTAAGTACTAATCAAACGTATCACATCACGATTTATACGCTTACCAATTTACGCTATCATAATAGTTTTATTCAGCTACTACAAGAACGCATTCAACATAAGCATCAATTATGAGAGCAGTCAACGTACATTATATCGCCAATACATCTGTAGAACATAATGTTTCTAGAAATGGAATGGTGGCTTGGGTGAACCAATGCCTGGGCTCAAAATTGACAAAAGTGGAACAGATGTCTACAGGTGCCCATTATTGTGAATTATTCAACAAGTTATTCCCAAACTCAATCCCCATGAATCGAGTCAAATTCAACTCTTTAGTTGAGTATGATCATTTCCAGAATTTCAAACTACTACAAAAAGCGTTCAAAAAAAGAAATTGCCTTCGCGTCATTGAGATAGACAAATTGACGAAAGGCAAATTTATTGACAATTTTGAGTTCCTGCAATGGTTTCAAAAGTTTGCCAAAGCCAATGGGTGTCAGGAAAAAATTGAAGGTTCTGTGAATCCAATAGATATTGGAAATTGTGGGGAGCCCCAGCCCAAAACTACTGTTGTCAAATCAAGTAACGCCACAGAAAATGCCTGTGAAAAACCAATTAAAGGTTCTTTGAACCCCACAGGCATTAAAAATTGTACCAAGCCCAAGCAAAAAACTACTGTTGTCAAATCAAGTAACGCCACAGAAAATGCTTGTGAAAAACCAATTAAAGGTTCTTTGAAGCCCACAGGTATTAAAACTTGTACCGAGCCCAAGCAAAACACTACTGTTGTCAAATCAAGTAACGCCACAGCAACTGCTTGTGAAAAACCAATTAAAGGTTCTTTGACGCCCACAGGTATTAAAAATTGTACCAAGCCCAAGCAAAAAACTACTAGTGTCAAGTCAAGTAACGCCAAACCAATACGTAAAAGAGAATATCTGCTTGATAATTATATCTGTCAGATTCAGGTTGGACTACCACCTCAAAAAACGAGGAATGTTATTAGAAAACCAAGTGTAATTTTATATGGTTCTCCGCAAACAACCACTCTTCCAGACGAGAAAATGATAGAAGAATATTCAATGAATGTTCAGAACGATAATCAACCAAATTTCGATAATTTTACCGGAAATAGGGAAGACCCCAGCATGTGTGGCCAGCAGAGATTCATCATAAACAATAATCAAAATGGTACTGAATCTGACCAAACTAACAATAACAAGAAAAATTACAAAGAGAGCAAAAGACAATCTGAAATAAATGAAACTGGATATGAGACGCAAGCTCTGCAAAAAGATACCGGTAACAAAGTGGGCGAATTACCTGGATTTGATAACAGACAATCTGAAATAAATGAAACTGGATATGACACGCAAGCTCTGCAAAAAGATACCGGGGACAAAGTGGTGGAATTACCTGGATGTGATAAAAGACAATCTGAAATAAATGAAACTGGATATGACACGCAAGCTCTGCAAAAAGATACCGGTGACAAAGTGGGCGAATTACCTGGATATGATAAAAGACAATCTGAAATAAATGAAACTGGATATGACACGCAAGCTCTGCAAAAAGATACCGGTGACAAAGTGGGCGAATTACCTGGATATGATAAAAGACAATCTGAAATAAATGAAACTGGATATGACACGCAAGCTCTGCAAAAAGATACCGGTGACAAAGTGGGCGAATTACCTGGATATGA
>JBANCV010001796.1:0-12220 GCA_037040105.1 Amiota albilabris
ATTTTGTATTGTATATTTTGCATATTAATTGTAGTCATTTAATGACAGTAATTTGTCATAATAAATTAAATAAATAATTAAATAATAATTAAATATCAAACAGATCTTGAGCAAGATATTAATCTATCACAGATGGGTTTCTTGCTGAGCAACATTCGCAATAAATTGGAGGCCAGTGAGAATCATGCAATGAAAGTCTTTCAGGATATAGACCGTCATGAACAATATTGGGTACATCGCGTACAATCACTCTTCACAAAGAGGACGCTTTAGTTGCAGTCCACAAAGAGTTTGCAGTACAATGAATATGAATTACATTAAAAATGAACCAATATATTCTGAGATTGAAGAGGAAAATTTATGAACTACAGCGTGTTCACAATATGATAATAATGCTTGCATTGATGTACCACCGCCCATGCAAAAGACGACTGCACTTAGCGTTGCCAACGTCGACGAACTGTACTCAAAGGTTAACAAGATACCTAAATCAGTAGCACCACCAGTACCACCAGCAACACAACAATTGCCAAGTTCTCTACAAAAAGATTGCATGCCGTTGGGAACAGTTTTGCATAATTCAATAAAGTTTACAGTTTAAGACGTGTTATAATTTCTGATGTAATGATGCTAATCTATGATATTCATCTCCATAGTAGTCAATGATCAACGACAATCATGCAACAACAATGATGATGATGAGCAAACAGCAACAACATTCTATGATTCATTATATAATATTAATAATATAATATTAATGAGAGAAATTCACCACCGAAGAAAAGTAATAATTTGTCTAAATCAGATATTTCATTATAATGCAGTGAGATATTTTTAGAAAATCTCTGTCAAAGTGAAATTGGGGTTGATGAACATAGTGACGCAGATCATTTGGAAAAGCTTGATAATGCAGTATTGGAATTGTTGTATTTTTTTTAAGAGATCTATCTCTCTCTCTCTGTTTTTAAGAAGTTTCACTTCTATCGCGTGTACTGGAAACAAAAATCAATTACAAAATGTTTTTTTATTAAATTAATTTGAATACGAGCACTGTTCCGATATGAACTCTTTTGATATACTTAATTTTTTTGTTAATGCAATAGTTCCGCGCAAACACAAAAAGTCACACACAAAGAAAAGCACTGGCCGCCAATTTCAAAAACTCACCATGACTGGGCTTAACTTGGCCATTCCTGGCCTAGTTAATGATGAGTATAGACCTTGTCCTCCAGGTCTCTGCTCGGGCACCAAAATGTTGAATCCAAACTGGGAACTTCAATTTACAAAGAATGCCTCTATGGATATGATGTAATCGCTTCCTCTTGGTGATCGCCAAGTACGTCCAGACCAAATTGCTCTCGCAGAAAAATACGTATGCACACAAGCGTCTCGGTTTCAGAATTTATTTCATTACAAAACTTATACCTAACTTAAACCCATATAATTCAATTAATTTCACTTAACAGTTATTTTCGATAAAAGTAATTAGAGTATTCAGACATTACATATAGGTCGCTCTGGAATAGGATGGCCCTAGATTAGGATGGCCCTTAATTCCTCGTATAAGGCCGTAACATTTTCTTTAGACATTTTCTTAAATAAAGATATTACAATATATGAAATATCATCAAATTACTTACAATAATTTAAGTTTACTCAAGTCGCTGACTAAAATCCCCCCTCAGGTACTCGCAGGTTTTTCTATACACAACTTCCGTTCAGCACGACTTGTTGTAGAGTTATGGAAGTAATAGACTTCACCTTGCCACGCTTCACTTCTTTTGCTTCGTGCCCCGCGTTGAACGCCAATTAATTTATTTACTTTTCTTTTTTAATTTTCACATTGATTTTACTTTTAGAGTAGCGGATTATTTGAATTTCACAAGTTAGATTTTTCTTAATAATTTCCTTGCGGCACCCGGCCTTCTGAGTTCCTTTTTATAACTAATAACTTAACATACTCTTATCATTACATGAAGCTTATAATCGCCTCATCGTCTCTGCTGCCTCCAATGTCGCTGCCTCTGCTATTAGTAGGCGTGTAAACTGTCGTGTTAGCTTATATGTAAGAAGTATTCCTTATTTAATATAGGAAGTATGGTTTATTTAATGAAAGAAGTATAGCAACCATCGTTGCTCGTTGACGCTCACTCTGCTACTGGAGTTGCCCTTACAGTGGGCCATCCTGTTCTTCGTCATCTGAGAACATTATAACGACCGTTGCCCTTAGGTGCTACTTCTACATCATATAGCTCGAATTCATATTCCGACACACCATTTTACTTAGTATTCAATTGTTTTACTGCCATTGTGTATTTTTTCATTAGCTCACCCAATTTTTCTTCGTTCTCTTTGATTTGAGCTTGCATTTATGTTTTATGGCGATTAGCACTATTTGCTTTATCTTCGGCATCACTGCGTGCACGATTCGACTCATCAAGCATGGTCTGAACCTCAGCCAATTCTGCTTCAGCCATTTGCGTTGCCCTCATTGCCAAGGAACGTTCAGACTCACCATTTTCAATTTGATTTCGCAATTGTCTGATTAAAATTTTGAGTGATGATTCTGGCTTCAAACGTTCTAATTGTATGTGGGCATCCTTGAGTAGAGCTTTATATTTGTGTAACTCAAAACGTAATTTCTGATTGATTACATCTTCAGCTTCACTATCTAAACGATCACTTTCTTCCCACGATGATAGACGACGTTCCAACTCGTATTTCTCGCCAAGCAGTACTGTTCGCTTTTCATGTTCAGCCTCTAATTGGCACTCAAGTGCTTTGATTTTCTTATAGCCATTAATAAGTGCTTCTTCCAATTCATAATCGCGTTGTTGAGCTTCACGACGGGCTTCTTTACGCAGTGTTTCGAGTGTGATTTCTAAACGTAGTTTGGCTTGTGCCAACAACCTTTTTCAAGTTTAAGACGTTTTCCAGTTTCGGCTTCAAGTCTTTCGGTGGCAATGTGCGTTGGTGAAGTTCGATGTTGATTTTCGAACCTTGATTGAGCCATTGTTCGACCTGTCGTTCTAATGGATGAACTTCTTTGATTGGCAAACGACTTGGCGACTATTGAAACGGCTTTGTAGGACTTTCAGGAACGACCTTTTCATTTTACACGTAATAAGTGTTTTTTGTTTTAATCTAAAATATTATAATATTGAACACTTTATTATGAATCTAAATTGGTATGAATTTGTTGTTATTTCTTTATATGAATTCAATGCTTATATAAACTTTATGTGAAGTACGCATCATAAGTTCGGGTCGCACATATGAGAAGCACAGTATGACTCATGAAGATTGAAGTGACCAGAAAATGATTTCCATTGTTGTATATTTACGGATATTTAAATTAAAATATTGACGTCAATAAGAATCGACGGCAAAGCGATTCTTAATTAAATAATTCAATTTAAATTAAAATATGAGTGTTCAAAGAAGTCCCCCAACAACACACAACCAATGTCAATTTGGAAACTTAAACACAAATATAACGCCTTCCTGGAGCGAACAATGCTCAACTCCGAATCTTATTTCTTTACAAAGACAGATTACAAAAATAACACAAGCAAGCATAACTACAACAAAACCTCTAATTTTGCTACAACGAGTACCTCAAGCTCTTCCTCCGGTTTTATGGCAAGCACGGCTTGAAGCGCCGTATCTACGATCTCTCACCCTTTGAGCAAGTATGTAGTAAAAAGTGGTCAGTAACAGAATGAGAAAACTTCTAAAACCAAATCGGCATTGTTGATTGGGATCGATCGATACGTCCAAATAAAGCGCAAACTCAGCCCGCAAAAGAAAAAGGCTGGGAATAGAGCGAAAATAAACCGCATGAAGGAAACAAGTGAAATGGGGAATCCACTCAGTACCAAGAAGTTCCATTTGTTAAGTGGAAATCCAACCACAAATTCTGCGCAAGGCTCACCGAAAGTCAGATGATTCAAACCGCCACCAATTTACATACGAGAGCAAACCCCAAGTGCTCTCGTAAGAAAGTTCACACAACTCATTGGCAACAACTGTTTTCACATAATACCTCTTAAAAAAGGAGATATACCAGAAACTATTCTGTAGATCTACACCACAAAAACTTTATGAAAACTTCCAACTACTTAATTGATTCTAAAATATGTCATTATACTAACCAATTGAAAAGTTCTAAAGACGACCAAGTTGTCACCAAACGTATCGAAGCCATTGTTGATACCAACGAAATAAAAAGTGCGAGCACGAACGTAACACTCCCTTGCAATTGACCAACTTCCAGGAGTTTGGCCACACAAGACCCCACGCTACGTTCCGTTTGCATCGCCTGCGGTGAACTGCACAATTCAGCCACCTGTACCAAAGACAAAATTGATCAAAAAATAAAGATATACAGCAACTGTGGCTGAGACCGCACCTCAAAATATAGAGAATGTGAAGTATTTAAAAATCTGAAGAGTCAGCTGAACATTAGGACGACGGGTGCGAGCTCACGACATAGTAATAATATTGAGCATACGACCCAAGCTCGATCTTACAGCAATGTTGATCATGGGGTCTCCTTTGCAAATGTCTTGAAATCTGAAACCATCACTAGGAATGATACATGTACTCTCCCATCATCCGATGGCATATTAGTTCAATCTATTAGCTCTGCTTCCATACGTGAGATATATCAACAAAATAATGCTCCTGAAAACACCCAATGTTCAACAAAAAGCATCGAAGCAATATTAATGTCAATGCAGCAATGCATGTTAAATGCAAAATCAAAACAAAATTCTTGAATGCTCTTTGCTGAAACCCAACTGACGGACAATTTTCGGGTACCAGGGTATATTTCTTATAGCATGAATCATCCAGATGGTAAAGTGCATGGTGGAGCTATGGTCACAAATCGTACTAAGCACTATCCGTTGGAAAAAGTTGCAAAAAACATGCGCAAGCTACATCAATACGTGTGCAATCAAAACGAGGATACATTGCATTGTCAGCAGTTTATTGTCCTCCACGTTTTGCAATAATGGAAGCGCAATTCATACAGCTATTCGCCTCCCTAATTGTCGCTTCCTGGCCGCTGTTGACTAAAATGCAAAACACTTGCTCTGGGGTTCCCGTCTGTCAATCCCTAAGGGAAAAAAATTATACAGCACGCTTATTTGAGGACATAACAAGCAATTTTGTCTGACCGGGAACGCCTACATACTGGCCAGCAGATCCTAAAAAAATACCGCAGTTGATAGATATCGCCATCACCAGAAAGCTCTTGTAGATTTGTCGTCGGACCACTCTCCTATCCCCTTCAGCTTACTAGAGCATCCTCAAATCAGAGAGTACCCCTTCCATTTGACTTCAAATAAGACCAACTGGGTTAAATTATAAGCAACGTGAATGATATTGAAAAATCCGTCGGTAACCTAAGTTCAGTTCTTACCGAGGCATCTCATCATTCAACTCCTCAAGTACAATCAGCCCTGATAAACTATAGTCACAACATAAGAAATAGGCATATAGATAGTCTTGTCGCAAAAAAGCGTTGACTAAGAAGGGAATGGCAAAACCTTATGTCACCTAACGCGAAACATCGCTTAAAAGTTGAAATGCTAGTGGAACTACTGGGCCCCGCAATAGCATTCATCACTAGAGTCTTTAACGCGATGCTGCGACGTAGGAACTATCCAACCCAATGGAAGAAATCGATTATAATAATGATTCCTTCCACAAAATACTCACAAAGTTCTAGAGAGTACACTACACGAAACTACGATATTAGTTCCAAAATGAAGCATTCTTGGCAATTTTTATATGTGCTGTACACATCCGACATTGTAACAGATAATCGAGTCACACTATCTACTTATGCAGATGAAATCGCAATATTAAGTAGATCTCGGTGTATGATAAACACATCAATTTTGGTAAGCTATCTATCATACGTCGAAAAGTGGTTTAGCTAACCATAAAAGTAAATAGACAAAGAGCAGATACATTACCTTTGCACTCAAAAGAAGCACTTGCCCTCCGCTAACTCTAAACAATATTGTGATTCCACAAGTAGATAACGTTGTATAGCTAGAAGTTCATCTTGACAAACGATTTGCTTGGCAAAATCACATTGAAGCCAAGAGAACCCAAATGAAACTGAAAGCCAACAACTCACGCTGTCCGCTAAACATTAAGTATAAAGTTCTCCTTTATAACAGCATTATAAAGCCAACCTGTACATATGGCTCAGAGCTATGGGATTATGCAAGTGCCTCTAGTATAGACGTTATATAAAAAGTGCAATCAAAAATATTAAGAACCATAACTGGAGCCCCCTGGCATTTTCAAAACGAGCGGCTACAAATTGATCCGGTAGAGCAATATACCAACAGTGAAAAATGAAATAGCCAAAAACGAGCGACAATTGCATCATTGCTTTCAAGAATATTAGAGATACTTATCTGGTTTTGTTGTTCGTTATCTTTTTCCTCCAGTGATGAAAACTGATAAACATCCTAGTTCATGATGATAGAAAAATCTTCAGCGATAACAAAAATTTTATGTTGTGTCTTTATCCAGTCTACATCAATTTCTGCTTCAAATCGGTCTATCGGTACAGTTGACTTTTATAGCTTGCCATATGAGATCTTTTTGAAGATACTCTCTTTAATTATGGTGATGTCAGAGCCCATATCGCGCTCATACAACTGAAACGATGAGCAGGACCGATTCTTCATCAATCGAGCGCAACGCGGCAATCTTCTTCATGTTAAGAATGTACTCATGAAAACTTTCCAGATGCATTTATTTTCGGTCACTCAACTTTTTATGCAGTCCTGAACTCTAAAGTTTTCGCGAAAACTCACATATGAAAGCTTTTCGTAACTCTCCTTACTGACTTACGAATACCGAGTCAAGAAAGAGTTTTGCAATTTTTGTTACTTTTCCAAGTGCCTGAACATATTTTTCCTGCTTTGTTAATCCATACAGAGACGTGACCTGCTCAAAATTTTCAAACGACTTTTCCACCGGCAACGATTCATTATAAAATTCGGGTATTATGGTTGCAAAATTTTCAATAAAATTTGTTGGCGCATCCCTGAATTCGTTTGCCTGGATCTTTTTTGTGAGCAACTGCATTAACTGTTGCAAAGTCTCTGTAATTTCGACGGTTTGCGGCATGTTCTACTCCACAGCAATGTTGAATTTTGAAGCACCTACCTGTTCTTGGTCACCTCCTCTTTTCTCTTCACTCATTCTTGTTATCTGCTTCAACGGTCGCTTAAAACACTGTTTTTCTTCCTGATTACTTCCACTGGTGCTTGCTGCTCTTACTACTTTTGCAAGCGTTAAGTACATCTTTTCCGCCCTCATTCAATGATTTTCATCGATGTTCTTTAACCTTTAATGCTTTTTTCTACTCCTCTTTTTTCTCTTTATAAATATTAGTTAGGTTATTACAAAATTTGTTCGCCTTTTCGCATTTAATGATCAATAGTACAATCAACTAAATAACCTTTAAAATTAACGCCGCGTCGTTTCGATATTTTTCTTTTTGTTTTTTCACAAGACGAGAGTGCAACGGGACATGGCAAAAAACGACTTCAATTAATCATAAAACAGTCTACTACGAACACTGGCGACCAACTCATGTTATTTATGACAACTGAATGCCAATCTCTTGCTAGTTCGTCGATGCTACTTGCTGCTCGATAGTGTTGTCACTCTGCTACAGGGGTTGCCCTTACATACAAATCCGAAAATTCAACTTAAGCATAATCCTCATATGTCACCTTTTTTTTCTAGCGATATTATCAAATTAAAAATTTCAAAAATAGACAATTTAAAAAATATAAAAGGTTTGTCCACTAATTACACTAAATAAGCAGTATCCCGCTATAATTTCCAACACCTAAATAAATTCTATTATCACGCATATATCATATACGTCAAAGATGATATAAAACGAGATCTCAAAAAAATTGGATATTTTCCCATCTTGCATGAAATGATGCAGAATGTTGTAACGATGGAATAATTTCTAATTTCTTTGCTGCCTTTTTTCGGAGTACTTACACAAATTTTTGTAATAGTAGTGATACTCAATACCCATATCACATCCCTCATTTTGACCATTTTAACATGCCAGCTATCGATAATAATACAGTATTACAATATTTAAAATCTCTAAAATTTACATTTTTACTGGGTCCAGGTGATGTACCTTGTTGTGTTTTAAAGCGGTGAGCAGATGCTTTGCATGGACAATTCTGCAATCTGTTTGATTTATCTCTGAATACCTCTGTTTTACCTAATATTTGGAAACAGTCCTTCATCATCCCACTCCACAAAAAAGGCAGTAAAACTTATTTCAAATTACCGAGGAATAGTTAAAGTTTGCGCTATCCCAAAATTATTTGAACATATCACTGTTCAGGTGCAGTATTTTGTCTTTCCATTGTTGAGCACTTCACAATACGAATTCACCAAGAATTTATTAGAATTTACTTCTTTGGTCAACACTGACTTTAGTAAAGCTTTTGACAGTGTCTGTCACATCTTACTACTCAAGTAATTGAAAACCTTGGGTTTTCAAATCGAAACTAACTTATCGATCAGTCTGAAATTTGTATTTACGTCGTCTGATACACGATGATAACACTAACTTTACTCAGGAACGTCCCCTATCTTCAAACACGGGTACTTAATGTACCTGCCTCGTATGTAGCGGTGTTTCTCCTTTTTCTAAGCAATGCAACCAGCTTTCTTGTTTTTCCAACTTCTTATTATGAATTATGCACTTTATGTAGTTCGCTATCATTTTTGAGACCTTGCTTTCTAAATCCGAAATCCAATAGTATTGTTGAGTTGAATGAACCGTTTTGCGTGTGGAAAAAGTACATACTTCGTGAGCCTGTTATATTACTTATCTTTCCATTCACTTCTGACAACTAGCAACTCATGCCCTTCCTTATTCTTTTAATAGACCGCTTTTCATCATTCTGCTGTGCTTTTCTTATCTGTGTTGTAAGAACTGTTGGCACCACTTAGGCATGACTGTTTGGCTAAGAGTGTCAACAAACAACTTCAAAATTGATATCTTCCAAGTACAAAATCCATTGGGCAACTCCTCTCGGAACGTCTTGCTTTTTTACTGTTTGCTTGAATACTATGCAGTCTATGATCAACTTGAATTGGATCCTCAGCAGATAATGGCGAAATTTTTTTAATGCCAGTTAAGATTCTTTAACCTCCAGAATGTTTTTTTTTTTTTTGAATCTGCTTCCGACGTTTTCCTATTCCAAAAATATAATGGATGTAGCATACCCTCTTTCAGCTGAAATAATACTGTCCCGAAGCCATCTTTGGATGCATCTATATATAATTCGGTTACAGCTCCCTTCGATTATATGTGCAGCACAGGTTCGCTAGTTAACGACTGCTTCAATTGTTTTATCAACTGCAATTCAGCTACACCAATATTAAACTCCACATCTTTTTTCAACAGGTTCGTTAATGAGCAAGCTACTTGTGCATAACCTGGGACAAATTTTCTGGAAAATCTAGTCAGTCCCAAAAATGCTTGAACGGCTTTTATGTTTTTCGGTTTTCCAAAGCGGCTTACAGCTGTTGTCTTTTCTTTTTCAGGCAAATTCTTTCGTTTTCGACTTCTTGGCCAAGAAAACTTATTCGCATCTGATTTTAAGATTGTACTTCGCTTCTATTTTTAAAACACTTTCCGTCTTTTTCAAACATTCTTCTGGCGACGTCGCATGGATTATTATGTCGTCCATGCATAACTGCATCATATCATCGTTGATGAACTCTTGAAAAATGAAGTTTACGAAACGTATAAAGGCAGCTGGAGAGTTCCGGAAGCCAAATGGTGCTCTATTAAATTCAAAGAAACCCTCTCTTGTAACGAATGCCGTGTACGTCTTACTGCTTTCTTCTAGAGGAACATGGAAGTACCCATTTTCGAGATCCATTATCGTATGATCCTTCTTTTACACGACGACAATTCTGCTTGTAACATTTGAAGATGACTTACGCACAACAGTTTGATCTAGCCATTCATCTACTTGTTTTTTAATTGTTGCGGCTCCAGCTTCTGAAAGATGAATTCGTGATTGTCGAAACGGCTTAATTACTACATCTGGATTGATCCTCAATTCGATGGAACTCTGCTCTGAAACGGCTACCGGCTGGCAAAAATTTCGTGTTAGTTTTTCTATGCATTTTTCGTATTGCTGCGCCACTGTAAGACTGTTGTGTGTTTCTACTACATTATATATCACATTATGTACGGGCTACAAAACTTCCTATCGGCTGCGTTATCATGCCTAAACCACATAGCAAATACACATTTTTGCACATTCTCACGGTTTCCGTCTTTTTTAATAACTTTCTTTAATTAATGTGACGTCCGATCCTGTATCGATTACGCAATCTATATGAACGCTGTCCAAAAAAATGTTTTTAATACGATTGCAGCTTCGAACCACACTTACTTTTTTGCTTTTATTTGGACAATATCACGCAAAATGCCAATTTTTTATGTGCTGAAAAACATTTTATTTCAACTTTGCAACTCTTTTCTGCCTCATTTTTATTCATCCCAACGTTCTCTTTATTTATCCATCCAAAAATTGCGTATTCTTCTTTGAGTTCTTTTAACGACTTGAAGTGATATAAATTTGGTTTATACTCGGTTTTGATATATAATCCGTCAACTATATAGCGCAACACAGTTACCTCTTGAACTTACGGTCCACTGTAATTTTATTCATATTAAGCATTATTCGGGGAATGTTTCACCCTTTTGCTTCCTTCTCTCTCTCAATTTCTGATGAACATCGGCACTGTTAAAACTGGATTCAAATTCATCATACAATGCATGCCTTAGCTGATCGTAGTCGCTAACCATTTCCGAATCCAAAAATAACTGAGCTGCACCGCGAATCCTCAGGCTTGTACGAGGGGGTTGCTTTTTAAGTCTTGAGATAAAAAATAATAACAAATATGTTTCATCGAAAATGACTTTATTGTTTTTTATAATATTCTCCCTGAAGATCAATACGATTGAACCAATTTTCGAAGCAGTTTTCCCACTCGGCATGAGGTATGTCCAAAACATGTGTTTTGAACGCATCAACCGCTTCTTCAGGCGTCGAAAAACGCTGATATCGCAATTTATTTTTGGTGTGCGGGAATAAAAAGAAGTCATTGGGTGCCAAATCTGGACTATAGATGACCCAACAATTCGATGTTTTGAATGTTTGAAAAGTCACTTATTTGAGCTCGCATTGTCGTGATGGAGAATGATTCGTTTTCTTCGGTTGATTTTCCTTATTTCTTCGAACACTTCTGGCAAACAAATGGTGGTGTACCATTCAGAATTAACCTTTCTACGTTTTTCTAATGGCACGGTGGCGACATGTTCGGTTATTCCAAAAAAACAGGCGATCATTTGCTTCGAAGTGATTGGTGCGCGCACATCTTTTGTTGGATTTTGCTCAACTTGAACGACCCATACAGTCGACTGCTGTTTAGTTTCAGACTCATATGCATAGATCCATGATTCATCACCTGTCACGATCTTTTGAAGCACCGTGATTGAATTTTTTCAATATTTTTTTGCATCAATCGACACAAGCCTTTTTTCGAGCGATTGTCAAATTATACGGTATCCAACGCGAACAAATCTTTTTGACTGCCAAATGTTCATGCAATATTGAATGTATTCGAGTGGAACTAATGCCCAAACATGCCCCAATCTCACGATAAGTCATATTGCGACCGATTTTGGACGACATGTCCACGTCGAAAATCATTGCACGAAAGTGTTCACGATTAAATTCTGTATTTTAGCCGAAACGAATTTTTCAAGTCACTCGTAGACAAAACGTTCAGAGTACATTTATCATTAAAAACGACAAGCTTTACGATACCTATGTCATATTTAGCATATCAACATTGGTGTCGCCATATCTCAAGACTTAACCAGCAATCTACGTACATACTTTCGGTTGTTTGTGCGCTCATATGCTTCTGCGTTTTCTTCGAAAATATCAAACCACTTTTTCTTTTTCTTTTCGCTCATCTACTTCTATTTTTCTCTCTTCAATGTGAGCGTTTTGCTTCGTTGCGCATCCTCAGACGTATTAATCCATACGGCACCACCAAAGTATTCCTTCGTAGGGAGGGATTGTTAGCTTAAATTAAAGCAACGCCACTGTTC
>JBANCV010001799.1:0-12191 GCA_037040105.1 Amiota albilabris
ATTTCAAGCAAATGTTACATACTGGAAATTGAAGCTGTCAAATGTATTTTTCAAATGGAGTATAGGACAACCTTGCCCAGATGCTTATAGCATGAGTAGCGCCATCTCTTAATCCCGCATTATTTGCGCTTCCAATATATAAGCAAAAGCACACGGTGCTTGCCCATACAAATACCCGCACATATATACTTGAACTATTTTGCAAAAGCAATCAAGCACGAACAACGAACACACACAGTCACTCTGTTCGATCTATCTCAGTGACCAACATATAAAAGAAAAGAAGAATATCATGTGCTCTTGCTAATCAAACGTGTTTTTGTCTTGCTCTGCTTTAATTTCATAATTTATCTGTGTACTTTTGTGTTTTAAATTTAATTATTTCATTTTGTGTGGAGGTAAAAAAGTGCATTTATTTATTTGCCTGACAGTTTGGTATGTTTGTTGTATATAATTGAAATTTTTTTGTCTTGATTATTTCAATTTACATAAATTTATTTAAACATTTATATTTTTCTGTTTTGATTTGTGGTAACAGTGCATTTTTGTTTTTGTTATTCCTGTTCATTATGTTTTTTTCACTTTAGCATTTTGTTATTGTTAAATAACACAACACGTCTGTTGCATTGTTGTTGCGTCTCAAGTCAAGTGCTTTTAGTTGTTGTCCTTTCTATACATACTCCTATTTGTACCGTTTCAGTGTGATTCTTTGATTATACTGAGAAAAATTTATTGTTATTTTTAAATTCTCTTATTTTTTGTATTATTTGCAATTATATTTTTTTCCCCCTTAACGATGCGTTATTGTGTTGAAAAGTGTAAAAATAAAGAATTTATTGCCAAATGTCCCACTATTACATGCTGGGTGTGTGATAATGCGGATGTTAGCTGCCCTGAAATAAATGGTAGAATAGCCGATATCGTTGAATAAAATATTAGGTTTCGCTGGTCTTGCGAAACTTTTCGGTCTGAGAAGATTGATTTTAGTAAATCCATTACACTATTGCGTATAGCTTATGATGATCTGGCAAAAGATTTTATATGATAAGTCCTTTATAAATCGGCGAAATTCACTCAAATCGACTACTTCTTTGGCACGGCTAAACCTACATGTTCCGTCTACTCCTACCTTATCAATATCTACTCCTAAATTTACTACGCCTATGGGGGTGTTGCAACTACCGGTGACCAATGTAACCATTTGTCGAAAATATTCTTATGCATCTGTTGTGCAGAATGTACTTGTGACTAATGCGTCGACTAGCTCTAATGCTGCTGTTTCATTCAGCTCTAATGTACCCAAGTCAAAATCAATTTTTGTATCTAGGCTAGCTGAAGACACTTCGGTAGATGATGTTAATCACTACATTTTATCTAAACTTCCAACAATATCAAATGTGGATATCACGAAATATAAATTTTTTTTAAAAGATCCATTTCGTCTTTTAAGATATCCGTTCCTCCAGAGTATTGTAACGAACTACTTGGTCCAAATTTTTGGCCGCCAGCCTATGTTTGTCATAAATTTAATTTTAAAAAACGTGCCATTGAAAATCTGCCTCAAGCAGATTTAGCAAAAAACTGATTTCCTGCCGCCCTCAAGCAGCCTTTGTTTCTTAAATTCTTATCTCAATATCGAACTTTTGGACTCAATGGCTGTGTTGCCGACTGTGACCGTTCCCACAACCTTGCGACTGCTGATAAGCAGCGGCTCCGTTTTGTGCTCTGCTAGACTATGACCATGGCTGCTTAGCCATCATGAGATGGTTACGATAGCCATGTTACAGCGGTCAACTGACTCGCTTATGTGCTTGCCGACAATTACCAGTGCAATGTAATCCCCAAACCGTACCAGTTGAAGGCAGTCTTAACATCCAGTGTGATTCTTTTTCTCCACCTGCCCATCTACTACCTATAATCGCTTCCTGCGCAATCCTGGTTACTTCAGATATGGCGGTTTGGTCAAAAGGACTAATCTCTGGATTTTCCAACACGTAGGGAAGGTCCCCTCGGATAGACAAAGGATGTACAACTTTGCGAAAAACTGCAGCTGTAGCTAAGATTAGCCTTCCTTCATACCATTGACGCCTTGTGCCATTCGACATAAGAAATTGCGTAGATCGACTCTTGGTGTCACGTTCTAGCACAGTTTAATTCTAGGCTCTCCCCATTTTTGCTTGGTAACATAAATTCTAATGTTCCCTATACTTGTTGCTACATGTAGATATACGTAATTGCAACACGATCCATTTCGTATTTTATGTCAACCTTATAACCTACATTACGACCTGGTATCTAACTTTACTTCTTCTGCTCAGCTTAAATCCAAACTTGTAACTTAGCTTAACACATAGCATCCTATTAACTTTTCATATTATTTGGTATTAATTGCGCAAGATATATTTTAATAATAGCTTTATAGTTATAATTATAAGATATATGTAAATTATTATAGTTCAAGTTTAGTTTATGTGGCTGATGACGTTAGGTCTGGTGGCGTGGGATGTAGGAGTAGTAGTAGAAGCAAAAAAAAAACCCAATACTCTTGTGCGTACTCAGAAAAGAAAAAATATAACAATAACAAGAACTTCAAGAAGACGCATAGCATAAAGACGTGTTGTGCTTGGTTGTGGAAAAAATTAAAGAATTTTCATCCTGAAAAAATTTTATATAAACATTTAATAAATCAAAAAGTAAGTATGCCATAGCTATCAGGGATAACTTAGGATTCTACTGGTGAAAAACTTTTTAAATTATCCTATATTTACCTCTTTATTATACTATATAGTATAGATTAGAAAACGGGAGTGAATAGTATTGTAAGTTTGTCATGAAGTTTGTAACGCACATCGCAGACCATATAAAGTATGTATATATATGTAATCAGCTCGATGAGACGAGTTGATGTAGCCATGTCCGTCTGTACGCAAACTAGTCCCTCAGTTTTTGAGCTAGAGATGAATTTTTGTATATACGTTGTTTTTCATTTGTCGGAACGAGCTGAGTCGGACCACAGGGAGGGTTATCTCCAATACAAACCCCATGCACAAATTAATGTTCTTATTAGAAAAACTTTGTTATTTCAGGTTCGAAATTTAAAACAATATGAGTTTGTGGTCTATATCAACCAACCATGTAAATTTCAAGACCCTCGGACTATCAGGAGGGGTACCTCCCATACAAGCACCCTACTCAAATTCATGTTCTTTTTAGATAACCTTTTTGGTTTTTGATGGTATCTTAAAATTTGGACTTAATTAATTTCTGATTCATATTCATTAACCGTGTAAATTTCAAGATGCTAGGATTACTGGATCGTATAGCTCCCATACACCAACGTTAGATTCGAACTCGCGCCATTGAGACCACATAAACTCTTTGCTTTTATTTTTATTTTAATCATAAAGGCAAAGACAATGATGTTAGAATTTTTTTTTTTGAAGACCCCTTCAATTTTTTAACTTTAATTAAGTTTTCATATTTGTTGTTATTATTGCAATAGAAATCACATTCTGTGAAAATTTTATCTGTCTATCTATTACGGTTTATGAGATACATACGACACCCCATAATAAGCCAGAAGTACAAATCATGAGCTGCTCGTAAGACCCTTTTCCATCAGCATTTCACATTGAAAAGCGTTTATCTTTCGCTACAACGTCATTTTCAAAGCCTGATGACTTTTGGGATAATGTCATATTCTGTGATGAAATAAAAATTATGATCTTTTATAATGAGAATGTGGCGTAAGCCATTAACTTTATTGGAATTCCAACTATTAAATTTGGAAAATTATCGGTGATGATTTGGGGATGTATCTCAAGCAAGGGAGTTGGAAATTTGTCATATTTCGAAAACAACATGGACTCACGACAATACCTTGATATTTTAAAAACAGATTTAGCAAATTTTGTAAATGACAACAAACCAAATTTCAAATTTTATCAAGACAATGGGCCAAAGCCTAAAGCACATACAGAACGGTTATGGCTCCTATACAACTGTGGAAAGGTCTTGGATACATCTGCTCAAAGCCTAGATTTGAACCCTATTGAAAATTTGTGGTCGCATTTGAAGAGAAGTGGCGAATCGTCATCAAAAAATAGAACAGCCCTTAAAAATAACATGCTGGAAGAATGGAATAATATACTGAGTAATTACGACATGTCAAAGTTAATAAATTCGATGAAAAACCGTCTAAAATGTGTAATCGATGGAAATGGCTGTCATACAAAATATTAAAATGGCACTTAAAAACTTATACTCACAAACTGACCCATTTGTAAAAAGAGAAACTTAACAGCCAAAAAGTTGAGTATGTTTCATTTTCGTTGTATTTTTCAACCTGTTTTTTTTTCTCCATTTAAAGTTGAAAAACATTATTTTTTCCTAGTGTAAAAAGTTAGTTTGACAGAGAGTATAAAGATAAGTAATGCACTAAATATCAAGATCTCTTTGCGTTTTCTAATGCTTTTTCCATAACTTATTTTTGCGAATAAAGATTTCTTGCTGTATGGATAATTTAAAACAAGTCTTGGAATCAAGTTATTAGTTTTTGTTTTTAAATTTTTTTTGTTGAGTGTCAAACAGGGCTCATTTTGCTCTATAATGCGCTTATTTTCTGCTTTAAATTTTACCGCCAGGTTTTACAAAGTCTTGTGACAGGCGCGACTATATCCCACTTTTGAAGTTGTAAGGTGTAGTACAAAAACCAACTTTATTCTTTCTAATTACATTATCATCTACTTATAATTATCAAATACCCTTACTCTGTAGCTTATTCTAACATACTCTTACTCTCTATCTTACACTAATACTACTGCAATATATACACAAGGATATACATAGTTAAAGGAATCAATTGAAAGCAAGTAATGATATGCGTGTAACTTTGAGGTAAAAAATTAACCAGAGAAAGAAATTTGTTCAGAAGATCCAAGCTCAAAAATCTCATTGATGCAAATTGAATTATCTACTAAGAGATACTATATGATTTCAATTATTATCTTGTTAGTTAATGTTACTTTTCAATTTTAAGATTAATGATGTTTCCGTTAACGTTTCGATCAAAAAATATTTTCAGATTGATACTGTTTATTTTTTAATCTTGTGGTCCCTGCTAATAATAATGAAACTAAAGTGGGCCCTGGTCAAAAAAATGTCGGGAACCACTGCCTTAGATCAATCAACATATACCATAAAATCCAATATAATATCATTTCATTAAGTTTTACTGCATCATTTTTAATTTTTGTATTAATTATGTACATATCTACTTAAATATGTTAATATCCTATACGATAGTATTCATTCATAAAATGTTATATCTATAATTATTGTTTTTGTTCTGAAGCACTGATTTTATTTTCAACAAGCAGCCTTGCACGGCTTCGCACGGGTGGTGTACCTAATAAAAATGAAGAGTATAAATATTAGACAAAATCTTCCTTTTACAGTATGACCTTGTAATCGCATAAAATCTAACTGTCCATCTTCTATCAAGCTATTACTACGTTTATAAGACATGCGAAATGGTTTCCACTGAAACCAGTTTGACTCAGAACAGGTTTTGTTTAGTTATTTATACGTGCGACGTCTTGTGGTCTTATCGAAAACGAATATGTGTTTGTGAACATCAATCAGCTGTTTATTTTATTCATATTCATCAGGTAGCGTTACATTCGTTCATTTTCTTCCAGGCGCTACGGTCTTTAGCCTCCGTCCTCCAATTTTTTATTCGCATCTTCTTCAAGTCTGAGATGACTTGGTCCAACCATTGGAACTTTGGACGTCCTCTGGCTTTCGTCACTGGTTTCGTAACTAACGTATTCTATGCGCTTTAATATTCTTGATTATGTCTCTCCTTCACATAACGAGTTGAGTTAAACGGATTCTGTATATTCCGTTGCTTTTTCTGCCTAGCCCAAAAATTCTTCTGACTATTTTGCGCTCAAAAACCTGCAATCATTGCTCGTCCCTACACGAGAGTGTCCATGATTCGCACCCATTTGTTAACACCGCTTGAATTACCGAACTATAGAAGCGTAGCTTGCACGATCGCGAAAGTAATCTGGACCTTAGGAGTTTTATGTTGGCGAGGGATGCTTTGTTTGCGGCCATGATTTCTGTCCTGTATTTTGTCGTGTATGTTGTTGTCGTTGTTGATCAGGACACCGAGGTATTTAAATTGTTGTACACCCTCGAAGCAGTAGTTACCGATTGTAATATTTTCTTCAAATCTCGAAAACTTCAAGTATTTAAAGCTTTAATAATTTTTCTTCATACGACACACTGTCTTACGAAGCTCCTCCAAAGTAGGTTCGGGTTCCGTGTTATCATCTTCCGAGTTGTCATCTCCAAGAGGGGGACAAGAGATGTCGTTGTCATATGATTGTAAAGTTCATTGAAGAATTCTCTCCAGCTTTCAATCACTTTTCTCTCCTCGCTAAATATGACCGTTTTTATACTTGCATGAAGGAGATCATGGTTGAAAGGCTCTTGTCTGCTGCTTGAGCTTGTGGTAGATGCTTTTGCTGTTATAGTCTTCGACCATCACTTCCAGCTCCAGTTTGAAGGCGTTTCGTTTCTTTTTTCTGCATAGTTTTGTGGCATATACTCTCTTAGATTTATAATTTTCCTTATTTGCTCTTGTAAGCCTATTGAGCAACCTTGCTCTTGCTTGGTTCTTCTTTGCTATTGCAAGCTCACATTCGGCATCAAACCAGTCTGAGTTTTTGCTTTATCTTTCTATACCCAAAACTAGTGCGGCTCTGGTAATAGCGCCTTGAATACTCTGCCATTCCGTGTTGATTATCATCTTGAGTGCTTGGGTTATATTGGTGGGTAAACACTTTCTGGAATAGCGGGGCAACGTGTGTACTATTTAATCTGTCCAGGTTCCACCTCGTTCTGCTGTTTGTGTTGTCGTGATTCTATGCTTGAATTTTGCCTTCACAAGAAAGTGATCGCTGTCTACATTTGCGCTGCGGCAAGTGTGTGCATCTGTTATCGATGACTTCCATCGTTTGGATATCAGGACGAGATCTATCTGGTTCACTAACGATGTGCCTGGGATAGTCCAAGTCCCTTTGTGGATGTTTTTGTGTGCGAAAGATGTGCTACTTATGAACATATCCATGCAATCGGCAAAGCCTTTCACCATTGGGCGAGGTGGTGTCGTGCAGGGATTGGAAACCCGCGACGTCCTTGAAATGCTTCTCTTTGCCGATACGAGCATTGAAACCCCCTAGAATGATGATGTTGTCGTAGGAATATAGTTTGGTAACAGTGGATTCCATGTCGGAGTAGAATCTGTCTTTTGCTAGATCTGTTGGATCTTCTGTCGGAGCATATGCTGAGAGTATAGTTATGTTGTTCAACTTGCCTTGAATGCTGAAGGAGCACAGACGTGCATTCATATGTGAAAAACCTATCAAATGTTTAATCATTTTTTTCGATACAATAAAGCCAGCGCCATGTACTCCATTCTTGTTGGGCATCCCGCTTTAAAAGAGTCGATAATCATTTTTTTTTTATTTCGCCTTGATCCTTCCAGCGCAGTTCTTGAAGATCGAGGATGTCGACGTTTACTTTACGCATTTGTGTTGCCACTTCATGCATAGCACCAGCCCTCAGTAAAGTTCATACATTCCAAGTTCCGAGAGTCGATTCGTTTGTCCTTTTTCGTTGCAGGGGTCGTTTGCCGTTAATTGTTTTGCTTATCCGTTTCGTAACATGATAGTTTTTATGATGTGGGTTGTTAGCCCAATGATCAACCAAAGACCAAATAGGTTTTAGGTTTTTAGCTTAGCTTTGGCCGTGACCTTAGGTTCCTGGTAGCTCAAAGACTGCCACTCTCCATATGTTGCTCACGTTGCCCGATGTGCACAACGAGGACGTGAGAGTAGGAATTTGGCTCGGAAAACCTGCAGTAGAATATCCAACAGTGTTTTCTTATCCTCTTTTCACATCTCTTTATTTATTTTTTAGTGATGTGAAAAAATGGACAAGTTTGGTTTAATTTTGTTTGCTTAAGCAAAGTTGCCATATGCATAAAATATGATTGTAGCTCACCTCACCAAAAATGGTTTCTTTTAAAATCACATTATACAAAACCAATGCAATTGTATATTGGAAAATCATCAGTTTTGTTTGCAAGTATATATGCGCCAGATAATCAAACTAAAAATATTGTGTACTATAAAGCACTACATTGCATTGAAAATGTTTGAGCAAAAGTATTGCAGCATACGAAATAGGTACTCTATTGTAATGCCAATATTTGTAGTTTTTCTACAAACAACTGGCCTTACGAAAAACATATCAATTCCACAGACTTCTAGCGGTTAACATTGGGATTTATTAATTGACATTGCGAAAGCAAAGCTCATCGGAAACTGGATGCGCTTAAAACCAAAAAGAAAGTCAGTTGGCATTTGTGGTATTCTTGGAATAAGCAGATCCTCGCCTTCTGACTTTCCTATAATTATAGTAGCTTCAATCAAATTTTTGCATAATATTTTTAACAGCAAGTCTTGTTCCGTTGCATAATTTCAAATGATTCAGATTTCGTAACTTGATTATCACTGAGCCAACCTTGATCTGTTCATTGTGTGACGGTAATCCTGGCAAATCCAATGAATTTAAGTATTCAGTTGGATAATTGGCGACATCGGTAGTGGAATCCATTAATTTAAATAAATGCATTTGTCCATTAATTTGGCTCTGAATTTTTATATTCAAATCATCTACATCCTAATAAGGAATATTTTACCTCCATTACCGTCATTTACTGGTTGAATTATCGTATCGTAAGCTATTTTTTCTTGCTTATTTAAAGTGGTACCTTACTTTGTACAGATTAACTCAAAGCGTTTTTATTGTATTTCCGTTCTCAATTCTAATTCCTTATATATTGCCGGTCATCATGATACACAAATCCTTCAAAGATATCAAAACCTCATTGAGTATCTCTGCGCAAATTTTAAGTTCTGAATTTGCGGTTGTTTGTGCGAAATGTCTTCAGCCATATTTTCTTTATATTTGTTGCACAAATTATAAGGGCTCGATGAAAAGCAGGTTGAAATTATGATGGCAAATATTGATCGAGTTTGATAAGAAGTCGACGAAATAATATAATAATAATATTTTGTTGCGCATAATTCACCATTGACGGTTTGTTGAAATTCAAATATAGTTGCTCTATGAATATTTTAATAACAAACGCAAGTAACGATATTCTGCAATTCTCGGGTGAACTGTATTAATGCACCCTAATGCTTTGGTTGTATGTACATTCACGTATCCCGGTACAGGCTGTCCTTTCGACGATGGAATATTATGTAAAATATTTTGGCATTTTCGAGTAAAGCAATTTCCTTGCAAACGGATTGGATGCGCATGTCTGGAAGAATCTTATCAGCGTTGTCGCTGGTGGTCGTTCAGCTCTTGTTGATGCGTTTTCTGTCATGAAATAAACCCGTTGTTCATTTTCCAGGTAAACAGCTAAATGGGCTACGGTGGGATGACGTTCGAGTATGGGAAATGAAAAGATTCTCCAAACCACCTCATTGTTACTTACATATCTTACAATCTGATATTTTGAAACTTCATCGTTATTAATTTGGAGCTGCAATGCCAAATACAGCCAACTAGTTTTCTTTCGTGACGTATTTGCAAACATTTAAGGGACTTGACCGAATTGCAGTACACAACATTGCAATTAGCTTTAAATGTTTTGAAAATCAACGGTGAATATGGAACAATCTATCTGTTGTCGACTACAATATCGTCATTTTTGACTCACAATGTTATTTTACTGCCATTGTGTTCTGCAGAACGACGGCAATACAGGGGGTAACCATCATTACCTTTAATTGTATCAGGCAACAAAGCACGGGGATAACGCTTTAAACATTTTTTATCTATCATGCATGGTGATTCACGATTGTATTCGCCACACGTTTCAAGAACCATGTTAGTTTTTTAACCATCCAAAGGAGAATAAGCGTATGAGGCAGCCCTCTTTTCTGCCAGAACATCCAGCATCGTACTTCTCCGAAGACATGATGCTTTACCATCAAGTCCATGAGTGCCTTGAGTTTTTGTTTGAACACTCGTTCTGCTATGTCGTGACGATCGATGGATGATTTATCGGGTAATAACAGATTAGTGATTTTGATCCATTTTGGGTTGCATGTGATAGTAATAAATAAATTTGCGCGCCCGTATAGGCTGACGTAGGTCATAACGACTTGCGCGTATTCTTGCAAGTCTTTCGGGCTTCCCATATACGTTGCTGTTAAAATAGTAAGTTTGTCAGCACTATTTCCATTACCATATTCGTTCATGTCGCAAATGAATGTATGTTTCAGAACGTAATTTTATCTGGCTTAAATGTGTATATGTCAGACGTTCCGTTTTAATTTTCACATACATATCAACGGCGAACTGATGAAACAATCAACGACATTTCAAAATGTAGTTGTTATCACTTAAATGAATTATGAAACGATATGCATAAAAATTCATCGAGCTGACCTTTCTGTTCTTTTCTTGGCCTGTAAAAGATCCATATACTTGAGTTAGAAATCTAAATGAAAAACAGTTTATAACGACAACAGTAGTTGTTGGGTTATTTGTGTCATTAGTTATCCTTGCATTGATAAATAGACGAAGGCGCGCCAAACTCTTTGGCACTTCTACTGAGAGCGGTCAAAAAGAAGAAAAAGGGGCAAGAAGAAGCGCCTTATTATGGATTGAACTCCCTGCTGAAACATTCAGTAAAATGAATCGTCTCTCATGTTGTCCTGGTAGTCTTTTGACTGCTCTGATCAATATTTTATGATCATTCGACGGCATCAGTTCTAGGGCTGTTTTAAACAATTGGGGCAATTGTTAGCATGCAAGAGCTATTGCAGTTGCACGATGATCTCTCTCCTAGTTGCATGATTGATGGCATAGCGTGTAATAACTTTAGCTACAGAATTTCCAAGGAATGTATTAAGAAATTTTTATTCACCATCAACTGATGGCAACAATGCTCCTGCGAGATGGTGAATTTAATATAGCAATTCATAGATAAGCCTCAATAGAATTTTCATATTCGTGCTTATATGTTGAAAAGAATGAGTATGTTCTGTATTACAAAGAAAGAGATACCTTAAAAGTTGGATTCAAACCACGTTCCTCAATTATATTTGCAACGAATGATGTCATTTGAAACACACTGTTGTAATTTTGAATGTTCTGAAAGAAATGCTTTGATAGAGGATCTTGTCTTGAAAGTAATGAATTCAGTGGTTCAGGTGGCGTTGTCAGTTGTGGTAATTTGACCTTTCCGTTTGTACAACATAATCCTGTATGTTCAAGTCGAAACTTCAAAGCACTGCAATATTCAATTGTGATCCAAACGTTAACAAAACAACAAAAGCAATTTGTTTCTATATTTATCATATCATCGGTATTGTGCCTATTGCGCCTTTTAATCGAAATGTGCAACATTCAAGTCAAGAAGTAGCAAAGCATTATTGACGGAAAAGCTAACGAAAATGATTGTGTATGGATTTGCCAAATTAGTAACAACAACAACAATTTTGAGAGCAAACACAATTTCGTCAGCGTACTCAGATATTAATTAATAACTTAAAAAATTCAACAATAATCAATAATTTAATTTTATTTATAGGTCCTGTGGCATCTTGATGTATTTCGCCGATCCTTTCGTTCGTTGAATCAGCATATCTGCAGTGGTGAAGATTGCATATTCTGTGCTTTAAAGGTAAGTTAAAATTAATTACATCTTTTTATACCCTTCACGCAGTGAATAGTGTATAACTTTGTCATACAGTTTGTAACACGGAAGGAGGCATCGACGACCCCATAAAGTATATACATACATTCTTGATCAGCTCGACGTGACGAGTTAATTTAGCCAAGTCCATATGTATGTATGCAAACAAGTCCCGCAGTTTTTGAACTAGAGATCGGAAATTTTGCCGCGTCGGAGCTCTAGTAAGTTTTTCCCATAAAAATCCAAATTTACATGCATGTTCTTATTAAAAAAAATTGCACTTGAGCCATCGTACCATAGGATTATATATATATATATAATAATAATATATACAAGGTGTGTGTTAAAAGTTTCCGAACTTTTCTGGCAGGGCATTTTCTGGTGCCGCCATCTTTGTGTG
>JBANCV010001800.1:0-12186 GCA_037040105.1 Amiota albilabris
AGTTTCATTCCAAACTATTTTGTAGTTTTTTTTCTTTTTGAAAAGTTCGGAAACTTTTGACACACACCTTGTATTATTGATCCTATGTTGTGCGATCACTTCTATTTTTCCTAAAAAATATTAAAACAAAGTTTGTAAATCGTTTATAATTAATAATAATTGTAAATACTACTCCAGCGTGTTTTTGTTTTCTATTTTTGAATTTGATAAAACAATATGATAAACAAACGACAATTAGCACTGCCAACTTAGCGGAAAAAGTCATATATAGAAAAAATTTTAAATAGTCAGAATTACTTGCAAAAGCACATAAACAAATCCAATTTTCATTTTTTTTGTAATATTCTTTATTTTTAAAACTTGTAATATTTTACACATAATTTCGTTTTCTTCTAGGTTGGCAGCCATGAATAAAAAAACGTTTACTGACACTTCACTAACTGAAAAATAGCTTTTTCCAACAACAGAGCTTTCAACATGAACGAGAATAGAAAATTTATAAAAAAAATTAATTGTTTGCGCTATCATCACAAAAACAACGAGAATAATTCGGTTAGTCTAAGTTCGAAATAGCGACAAATTAAGCCAGTGTAACGACCTCTAGATCTTCATGTCTTCTTTCATACTTTTCAAACGAATCATGCTTCCAAATATCAGTGTTCTTTTCAATGCCAATTTCGTCCCACCCTTGTCGAGTCTTACGGATTCGTTGACGATCAATAGCCCACACAGTTGAGATGCAGCGGGTGTTCATTCATTGTATCAATAATTTGAAGTTGAAGATGATTAACTCCTTTGATAGTTTTGTTTACATATTCAGCAAGATAAGGCCTTACACGACGATCTGCTGTTGTTGCTATTTCAGTAGTTTTCCCGCTACATCTAGCATTTTTTTAAAGTTGCACAGCGGAAAAAAATTGAAAACTCTGGAAAGCGGAAATTCACTTTTCGATTGTCCCACTCCTACCCACAAATACAACCCACAATTTAAAACAGACCTTGCAAACTGGGACAAGTTTACAGCCGAAACCAAGACTTGCAGTCTAGTCAAACCAATTAGTTCCAATATAAATAAATAATCACTCAACATTAAAATCATCCGGCATAGCGCCAACTCAGCTATACCACAATCTTCATTCAACACAGCCATAGAGTTTACTCTCCCCTGTGGAATGATAAATTACAAACTTAAATTAAACAAAAATCACCATTGGCTCAACCTAAAGCGTTTAATTTCTATAAGCAATATAATAAACTACAAAAAAGCTAACGCCTTATACAAAAGAGAAATTAAACTTGCTAAACGAGCATCAGTACAAAACTTTACATGCAAAATCAACCCCTCCACTTCTACCTCTAAAATTTGGTCTCATATCAGATTTTCTGTGGAATACAACCCCGTCACACCATTTCTTGCACTAATGACAGCAGCCTTCACACTTATATAACCGATAAACAATTAAATTCTGCATACACTGGTCTTCACAATCCAAAGACAGCAATTTCTCCACCACTTTTCGCCTACATAAATTAAGCATCCTTCCCCTCAACATCCAGTACTCAATTTCCAATTCTGCACTAAAATTAGCAGACCCTATCACACTAATTGAACTGAATTCAGCCTTAGCCAATCTTAAGGGTAAAACCCATGGCTTTGATAAAATATCTTATACTATGCTTAAACACCTCCACATATCGGTACAGCGCCGCCTCCTTAACTTATATAATAATATTTTTTCCCGCAACATTACAAAATGAGCAAAATCATACCGACCCCGATAAATCTAATATCAATTTTTATTTCACTATGGTGGTTTGTTTCCGCAAACAAAATAATCGATAATCGTCAGACTGGATTTAAAGGAGGAAAGTCTATATCTGATTCCCTATGCACGGATAATCTATATGATATCATCGGCACTTTCCACCAAAAACCATATATCAGTTGTTTCACTTCATTTTATTAAAGCATTCCACAAAATAGGTATTCACTCCATTGTTGACGGACTAAAAGAATGGAAATCGGACCCAAATTTATCAGCTACATCATAAACTTTATGTCAAACGGAAAAATCACTGTATGCGTAAACGACCACTACTCCTGCTCACTTCCATTACAAAATGGAATACCCCAGGGATCACACCTCTCAGTAATCCTTTTCCTTATTGCAGTTAATAAACTAAATAGAACTATCGATAGAAACAAACAGTTCTCTTTTTGCGCGTATGCAGACGACTACCACATCATAAAAAAAATAACAAAACTTCCTCTCTTCACATTGATTCACTTTTTTATGTTATTCTACTTTGGTGCACATTTTTGGGTGCGGAACTTTCCCTATGCAAATGCACACACTTACATATTTGCAGAAAAGACTATGCCAAATACAAATTACCTCCACCTTGGCTACAATAGTACAACGTAGATAATCTCAAAATCCTGGGCATCATTTTTAGCAAAAGGTGCCGCTGGAACGAACACATCAACAACCTACTATTGTCGCTATCAAATAGAATTAACATTATTAAATGCCTATCAAACAAAAAATACAATATACATCATCTTACTTTAATTTCAATCATTAACTGGATCATAATGTCAAAAATCGACTATGGCTTTTACCTTTACGGGAACGCTCCAGCTTCCCAACGCAACAAAATAAAAACTCTTTCCCACTCCGCCCTAAGATTTGCCTTAGGTGCATTCAACTCAACGCCAATTAACAATATCTTATACGAAACCAAGACAATGCACCTCGAACAAAGATTTCTGCTTCAGACTACCAAACTTAACAGATCAATACTAGCCTCCATAGATTCCCCAATGTCTGTTCCAACTTCTAATATCCTAAAATCGAAACGCCGCCCCAGATTGCCTTCCACCTTTCACTGCGCAATAGCTCTTAACATCCAACTAAGCCTACCAGGTGAGCCCCTACCTATCCCTACATCTCTACCATGGACCTTTAAGTCCCCCTTTAGAGACACAACCCTTCACTCTCTCACAAAATCATCCACCCCAGCTTTAATCTATCAAATGAAATTCATCGAACTGAAGGAATCTCTTCCTTCATTCACCTTCCTTTATACGGATGGTTCCAAATCGGAATCCGCTACCTCAATCAGTTTTACAATAATCAACTTTCCCCCTATAGTTCAACTTTCTCAGCCGAAATCATAGCCATCTTCAACATAATCAATATTTGCAAAAAGAGAGAAAAAAAACTTTGCTATATGCACAGACCCATTAGCCTCAATAAATTCCATCAGTAACATCTCTAACAACTGCTATTACCCCACCGCTATTAGGCAGATCCTAACAGACTGCTTTCCCCGAATAAAAATAATCTGGGCCCCCGGACACAGAGGTATTCCGGGAAACGATTACGCAGTTAAAGCAGCCAAAGATGCTTGCCGCTTTCCTCTTACCTTTCGCCCTAATTACAACTCCTCTGACATTCTTAAGCACATTAAAACTCGATACATACACAATTACAATTCCATCTGGGACCTTATTCTCATTATAAAACAATAAACCAAACAAAAATAGCCTACAATCCTTTTCAAAACTCATTCGATTACGCCTTGGCCACACTCTTCTCACTCAGAAACATATTTTCGACTGCACAATTTCTCCCACTTGTTCATTCTGTAACACTAATCTCCACATATCTGTCATTCATATCCTCTCAAGCTGTACTTTCTTCAACAACCTTAGCAATCAATCCTTCCACAACTCCAATCCTCTCCTCGCATTATCGGAACCTTCCCGCGATAACACCTTAACAATCATCGATCTCCTAAAAAAGGCAAATATTTTCCACCTATTGTAGGTCCCTCAGAGGATCTTTACTTAACACTATATTGTAGTAATAAGTTAGTCTGGTAGTAATAAGTAGCATAATGAAGCAGTATAAGTTATTCTTTAGTTTTATGTAGAGCCACTGTGCAACAATATTTATTTGATAAGTTCAGCACAGTGTAAGTTATTCCAAATGTTGGGAAATGTACTGTTACTTTTTGTGTCGATTATAAACTGAATGACTATCAGTTGAGGGCCATTGTTTTTACGAAATTAAAAGGCAAGGCTCAACAGTGGTTGCATATGCGTATGGATGCAATGTGTGTAAGTATAGATGATTTGCTGGAAGGGTTAATATTAACTTTTGGGTCAAAGGAGACCAAAATAATGATGCGAAAAAAATTCGAAATGCGCCAGTGGTGTTCTGAAGAAAAATTTTAGCGAACGCTCTGGGTGTTGGTGAGGAGGAGACAATTGAATACCTGCTAGAAGGCATCCCTGATGTGCAGATAAAAAACCAGGTGTTGATGCAACGCTGTAAAAATAAACAGGTTTATTATTTTTTTTATTTTTCAAAAAGAACGACGGATACAGAATCTAGATACCACATCTATGAGTTGGAAACTTTGGCAATAATTTATGCTCTGAAGCGGTTTCGTATATACTTACATGGGAGAAAATTTAAAATAATAACGGACTGCAATTCGTTGGCAATGACTTTGAATAAGAAAGAGTTGAACCCGAGAATCGCGAAGTGGGCACTTGAGATGCAAAACTATGACTATGTAGTTGAACATAGGGGAAAACGGAAGGGCCATATAGACGCATTAAGTAGAACTATTTTTGCTGTAGAAACAAATACTTTTGAGGAAAACTTTTCCATAATAAGGCAATAAGAAAATTAAAAAGATAAAAGAATTATTACAAAGTACGGAAGATAGATTTTACGAAATGAGGAATGATGTAGTTTACAGAAAGGTGAATAAAGATTTGTTATTGTTTTATGTGCCCGAGCTATGGAAAATCACGTCTTATACAAATATCATAACGAAATGGGCCATGTTGGAGTTAATAAAGTTTATGATTTGATTAAAAGTAGTTACTGGTTCCCGGATAGAAAAAGTAAGATTGAAAATCATTTAAAAAATTGTTTGCAGTGTGTCGCTTTTTCGTCAAAGAGTGGGGAAAAAAGGTTTTTTACATAATGTGCCAAAAAGTGAAAGCCCGTTTGAAGTAGTGCACATCGGCCGCTATGGTCTGATCAACAGCAAGGGGTGTGCCAAAAAGTACATATTGGTAGGTTAAAGTACTTTTCGCTAAGACAACGCGCGCCAAAAAAAAAAAAAGTTGATAAAATGTGATTGTATGTTTAATTGATTCATACAAAATATATTATTCAGATTTGTAGAAAAGTGGTTTTATTGATTTAAATAAGGTAAGTTAAATGATGAGAAACAAATTGTAAACGAAAATTGTTGAGTCTTGCTAGATATACGGCCCAATTAGATATTGAACATTGAACAATTTGATTGGGATGATTCAGGAGATGAAAATGATGAAGATGGAGAGAATACCGACACTTTAGAAAATTTTATTGAAGACAGAATGCAAGATGTTATTACTAAGGGTGGGTGCGAAAACTATAATCGCGTACTTGCTGATGAAACGGTGCAGCAGATTTTCGAAAAGGTAAATCAGAACACTTTGAAAATTAACCCAAATGAAAATGAAGTAAACAACTCAGCAAAGATCTATCAGTGGTTCAGTAACAAAGGAACCAATATCGTACCTTTCGATGTACTTCGACGACGAAATTTTTCAAAAAAGTTGTATTAAAACTAAGTTATACGCATTATAGGGTCGCGGATTTTACGATTTAAAAAAGGAAACATCGGAAAATTGAAATGACAATAAAGTGTCCAATTGATATTAAATTATATTGGGGATCAATACGTCACAGAATGCACTCGCTGGTGTGGAAAAGAGAAAAAAAATATACAAGTCACACGTCCGGCTCTTGTGGATTGCTACAATAAGCATATGGGTGGCGTTACTCTATCGGACATTGCTATTGTCTTTTCGTGTCTAAATATGGCAGTGGTCAATAGATGGCTACTATACAGCAGCGACTTGACTTGCACCAAGGATCAGAACACACATGCCGCTAATAAATTTGCAATTAGATATTGCCAATGAACTGTTTCAATGTAAAAAATAAATTCCTTCACAAAAAAAATGTGTTCCAGCACAGCTTGTACTGCCTTGTGACTCGCGTGATTCGTCGTCAAGATCTTCAGCTCCAGCATCTCCAGCTCTGTCCGACTCATGCTCTCTAAAATCTAAGAGGATTTATGTGCAGGTACCTTCTAAAGCGACATCTAACAATTGATTCAATGCGGCTCAAAAGGCAGATGCAGAGTATGCAAGATAGGATATCCTCGTTCCAAATGTTCAGTGTGTCGTCAACATTGCCCAAATCTGCAAAAAAATTGCTTTGTATCATACTATACCGTTCCGGCACAATAAGGACGAACTAGGAGATGTAAAGCTTTAAAATTCATATTGGTTAATATTTGTAGTCATACTAATAATAATATCACCCCAAAAAAATTTTAAAACCTTTTTCGATTTCTTTCTTATCGTTATTTAGAATGTTTTTTATTTGTTCTATAGGCATATTAAAGTAGTCGTTTGTATGTATCTGTTCATTTATTATTTTATCTGTCTGCAAAAAATGACTGTACAGTCTGCCTGTCATACTCATTGTACCAAAGGTCCCTTTAGATATAGTACCAATTGCATTTATTAATCCCCTCCTTTGCCTTTCTTTTGATATTAACGTCATTAGTTTACTTCTTACTTCTAATATGTCTTTATTGTTTGTTTTCATTAACATTATATTCTCTGTCATTTCATTTATAATTTCTCAAAAGTAAAAATACCTATAACATTTAAACTAACTTTTCGATTTTAATGAAATAAATTTTTTTATATTTACAAAAACAACTAAAAAATACCAATTCATTTTGGCTCAAATGAATAGGTTCAAAAGCTTAACATTAAAAAAAAGTAATTGTAGAGTTATAATTCACAGCTTTGGTTATTTTAAATATAAAAGTATGGTAATTAAATATAATTTAGTATTTAGTACTCCCACCTTTGTTGGTTATAACTTCAAAAATTCGATCTTTCAAAGACTTGTAATAATTTTGAAGAACTCTAACCGAAATAGTAGTCCAGGCTCTTCTCATGGCGTTAATTATGATCTCCACATCATCAAATTGTCTCCCACCCTCATATACTTTTCGGAATAATATTCTCCAAATGTTTTCAATGATATTTATGTCCACTCAAACAATTGCACATTTTGATCGTTTATCCATTGTTTTATCAATCTGGCGGTATGAATGGGGGCGTCGTCGTTCTGGAATGTCCATCGAATCGGTTCAAAAATATTTGAAAATTATGGAAATGACTTTTCTAGGATAGTTTTGTATACATTTGCATTACTCTTTGCTGAAACAAACTGTGTTTTGTATACATTTGCATTACTCTTTGAGAAACAAACTGCAGTTCACATGCTCCATAGTATGATATGGCCTCCACACCATTATTCCACCGGCGCAAGTATGGTGTCAACTTAAAGCGCACTCTTCCCTTCGTAAGTCATGGTAGTAGTAGTTGTAGCCATCCGGTCCATCTAAGTTAACTTCTTTTCATCAGAAAATACGATCGTTTGCCACACTTTTACCCATGTCATATGATCCCAAGCAAACCGAAGAGGTGGGGGTTTTTTTTTTTTAATTTCATTCTTATCAAATGCTTGGCACTCCGAATATTGCATTTAACAGTTGCTAAACTTGCATTAACTCCGCATTCTTCCATGATGTTAGCAGTCGAACGTTTGGAATTCGAAGCGTTTCTTATAATAGTCGTCTGGCTGAAGGTATAGTCGCGTATTGAACACCCCCCCAAAACAAAAAATTGCACTTACTCATCGCAGTAGATTACAAACTAAAATCTTTACGATTGAACCTATTCAAAAAATACATTTTTAGTGAATATAACGACAAATGCAAAATTCTGAATTACCGTTCTAAAAGTCCCGCTATTTTTCTCTTTTGCTTAATGTGCATAAATATGAATGTTCAAAGCTTAATATAAAAAAAGGGAATATGCAATAGAATCTGATAACGAAGGTATAATGCAAACAGTATGCTTTGAACATATTTAGTTGAGCGGCACACGAAAAAGATTTTTTTTTAAATTTGGTAGAGGACACAATATTTTTATTTGTAACTATTTTCATGATAAAAGTATACTTTTTTTGTGTAACATTTGTAGTCGTAACTCTTTTGCTGAAATAAAAACCAATTTTGTGATTAAATAAAATTATTGAAATAAAAGCAAAGATATTTATCTAGAAAGCAAAAAATATATAGAATCCATTTAATACATATTATGCAGATATATGTAGTAAAAGTGAAAATAAAAATACAAATTTAAGGTTAAAAAATGTTGTGTGTAATGTACGTAACGTAATGAAAAAACTATATTAAAAATGAATGAAAATTTACAGATTTAAAAAGTAGATGACATATTGTTAAGTAAAAATTTATTTATAGTTCATTTAGTAATAATTGTTGTATTTTTTCTTAATAAGTTCCATGTTTTGTTTTTATTAAACTGAAAATAGTATTAGTGTTATTTAAAATTCATTCCAAAGAAATATTACACATGGTATGCGAAATCAACAAAGGAGCGAAGACAAATGTAAACCAGAAAAAAGGGTATATTCGACTATGCCGAAGATGTAATACTCTTCACGCAGCCCCCAGAAAACGTTTTTTGTATGGGAGCTCTACGATCCAGTAATCCTAGGATATTAACATGGTTAATGAATATGAATCAGAAACTTATTGTGTTCAAATTTTAAAGTGATAGCGTAAAAAACATAAAAGTTTTTCTGATAAGAACATGAGTTTGAGTAGGCGGCTTGTATGGGGGGTACCCTTCACTCCCGTGAAGAGTATAATTATGAAATTTTTTTTTTTAATCAAAAGTGTTACAACTTAAATTTGTACTATTGACTCACGTATACAATCATATATAAAACTAGTACAAACGTATTTTACATGCATTAATCAGCTAAACAATAAAAACTTTAATTAATACGATCACTTAAGGTGCCAATCCACGATACAAACATTTGCGCAAATGTTTCGAAAAGAGAGAGAGCTCAAGCCATTTGTGTCATTGAAGACGATGTTTTTATGTTAGTGTAAATGTTTGAACCAAATCAAAACTTTTTGTTTTTTCGGCAAATCTCTTCTTCTTATTTTTGCATTTGTGTGAGTATTTACACATATTCATTTCTTATATATTAATAAAAACACAAAAATGATCTAATTGGAAGTAAGCATACAAAGAGAAAAGAAAAAATAAGCCAGATCTTGTGCTAACACATAAATGTTTGCGAAATGCAAACATCGTAGAAATGTAATTAGAAAAAACTATTTTCAGCTTGTTTTTTGGCTAATATTTGGTGTGCCCACCTTTGGCATCAATAACAGCTTGAAGTCTTCTTTGCATTGATCCAATTAGGTGTGGTATGTCGTATTCCTTACGTATTTTCTGCCATTCCTCATATATAATCCTGATCAGGTCAGCTTTTCCCTGTGACGCCCATCATGCAACATTTTTTTCAAATGAGCCCACTAATATTCGATTGGATTCAAATCAGGGCTTTGTGGAGGTACGTCGAGGACTTTGGAGCAGTTATGTGCAGCCATGTTCTGCGCAAAAGCGACTTATGTTTGGGGTCGTTGTAATATATAATTTAAAATTCATTTTCCCACATCTTTGAGGATCTTCCATCCCATACTTTTGAGCACTGGTCTTCAATTCTTTTTTTAAAATATCCAAATAAAGCTTTTAAATCAAAATATTATAGATATTTTCATACCTTGCATGGATAAACAATACAGCAACACACCATCACTGACAATTTGCAGAATTTTATATATTTTTCTGTTGGAGCGCTGTTGGGATTTCGCCAAACTCTATGGGGATCATCATTTTAGTAAAGCATTATTTTTGTCTCGTCATAAAATATAATCCCTCCTTTCCAATACTCTAAAGGCTGGAAATGTATGCAGAAGCGAGTCAGTCTCTTTGAAATATTTTGTGAAGTAATGGCTTTCGACGCGCTTCTTGGCTGTGTAATCGTTTCTTATCAATAGTCGTCGAATGGTTTCAGAGGTGACATCCAACCCATATTCATGTTTCAAGCATATACCCCTTAATCGATTGGTTTTTCGTGGATTATTGTTACGATCTTTATGAATTTGTGATTCTATGCCTGTTGACAAATTTCTTGGCCGGCCTGGAGAAGTGTTAAAATATAATCTTTTTTCTCTCTCTGCGCGATTTATTACCGGTGGTAGAGTGTTACCATGGTGGGCCGAAAATCATTTTAAGCAATTTGTTTTGCACAACCTGTAATTTGTTTAAATGGTTTCGAGCAATATCCGCCCAAACTAGGGTCTAATAGAATATTATAACTTGGAAAACTGATCTGAAGAGGTACATTTTGTTCTCAATATTCAAGCGAGAGTTTCTATAATGGAATTCACATAACTGTATGATGCAGTTATATCGTTCCTTTGCTATTTGTTGTTTTGTGGTCTCTGCTTTATTTCATGACGTCTTTTGACTCGCTGTCTGTTGATGTGAGTGAGACGAACTGAGCCTTGCTGTTTGTCAAGTGAGGCCAGAGTAAATAGCTGATGAAATAGACGATAAATAAATAAGAACCGTTATGGTAAGAACGGAGATAAAGAGAGAAATGCGTATATGTGGTGGCTGATCACTTGCATTGCGAAGTAGACAAAATTTAGTGAGTTAGTCTTCTGACAACGAAAGTGAAAGAGAGATCCCGCGCTTAACGACTCGCTTCGCTAGCACTAACCAGGCGCAAGATGAACTAAACAACAATCAACCTGATCATCCGACATATATGAATGAAGTAATAATCTCATTCTTGTGATTTTTTCTTGTTCTAAATAAACGCGTGTATACAACAGATAAAATAAAGAAGTGGTAGTGTTAGCTCGCTAATCCGGATTAATGATTGCAGACCCCTATCCGGATTATCGATTGTTCCGGACTAGTGGATACCCTTTAAAAATTTTAATTTGGAACGTTACTAGTAAAGAAAAACACTATTAACAGTTGTGTGTTTTATTGATATAGCCTTCCAAAGCTTGACTGCGCATTTCCTTAAACAAAAAAATGTTTTCAATGGACACATCACACTCCTTAGCCCATTTTATGCAGGTGTTAAATCTCTGCACAGCTTCATTATTTGTGGTAGGTGGTGTACGTGGCTTATCTACGGTTTCTTCCTCTTCTGATGATAACGTCCAGTAAAAATTTTCCTCGGTCTCATTAATCGATTCATTGATATCATTTGTGGACAACGTCTGGTTTTGTTTCATGTTGCTATTAAACTTATTTTATTTATTTATAAAAAGTTTGAGTGTACTTAAAAATACCTACAAACTACTATTAAATTTGAAGCTATAGCTACTATGGCCATAAGCTTACTTATTAGCTAATATTTATTTACAAAGTTATATACAAAACTTAAATTAATTTTTTCTTTTTTTTTTAAGTATATTATTTACAAATGACGTACCTGTATACAAAAGTTAAATTGTTATTGTTATTATAATTCTTATTGTAATTATTTATTTATTTATTTTTTCATTTATAATTTTTTTTTTTTAAAATTAGATTGAATAATTGAGATGTTTTTAAAAAATTAATTAGTTTGATGATATTGTCGAGGGTAGGGGTGGATAGAGAAAGTAGCGAGTCAGAAGTAGGACAATTTTGGAGTCTTTGGGTGTTAAAATGTGAGCAATCAGAGAGAATATGTTGGACGGATAATGTGGTGTTTTGGTTGCAGTGGTTACAAATATTAGTTAGAGAGATATCGAAAAGGTGTTTGTGTGGGGATTAGTCAGATGCCAGATGTATTGGATAGAATGATTTTTCTTATGGCTGAAGAGTAAGGATTCTGGTTGTTGATGTTGGTAATAGCGTTTATTGAGGCTAGGGAGTCTGTACATATAGCAAACTTGCCTTTTTTTCTTTTGGCATGAGAACAAGCTGCGAGTACGGCTGATATTTCGGCTGTAAAGATTGAGGAGAAATCAGGCAGGAGCTGACAACTTATAACTTCATCTTTTGTGGTTACATAATAAGACTTGGAACCATCTGTGTATAGAAATTTGAAAGTTCTGTAAGATTCTTGGAGTTCTAAAAATTTTGTTTTGTAAATTTCAGGGGGCGTGTCCTCTTTGTTGGAGGAATGAAGC
>JBANCV010001803.1:0-12182 GCA_037040105.1 Amiota albilabris
TTCTCCACTTGTTGATGATCAGTTATGCCTGGTACTAGATTTAGGTTTCTAGACCTCTTAACTTTGTAATGGGTTTGATTGGGTTTATCCTGGGCCTTACATCTGTAATAAGATTTAGCTGTGTATTGAATGATGCTTTAGGTGAAGTAAACATGTAGATATATATTAGTAAATAATAGCTTAAGTTTGTAATTTCTGTGATATCTAAATTTTGTCCAGGAGTGATAGAGATGACAAGATGCAGTTATCGACGATACGGATTGATTTAGCCATGTCCGTCTGTTTGTATGCAAACTAGACCCTCAGTTTTTTAGTTAGAGATTTAGTATGAAGTACGCTGCACATTTGTCGGAATCAGCCGAATCGGACTTCTAGGAGAGGTACCTACCATACCATACCAATCACAATTCAAATTCATCCATGTAAATTTCTGATGCCCACTTACACTAGACAGGTGATCCAAATTATCTTTTCAAGTTTATTTGAATTGATTTGATGATGTAAGTAAAGAAATATGTATGCACGATCAATTTTAATTTGTGTAAAGAAATATGTACATATGTTAATAGGATAACCGATGATGAATAAAACTACAATAATTTTTGTTTCTTTTATTAAAATGTAGCGGTTGAAGAGAGTGCCGAGGATAAGCTTCGTGATAGCTTTAGTCGTCTACATTATGAGACAAATGCGTTTAGTTCATTACGTTATATTGGCATCCAAACTGCTGCCGATAAGCCAACAAATTTTACAAAAATTATCGCTGCCGTACGGATGGAAATTGAGAATACATCTGTGCGTTCACCACGTCAACCCAGTGTTATATTTAGAGCTATGAAACTATTAAATCTGAAATTTGCTGGTGAAATTATTGAAAAGGCAATTAATCCATTTCCGGAACAATATTTCTCATGTCCCGTTCATTGTGAGTCATGTAGTCAACGTTGTCAACGTTCGATGGGCCATGAAAGTGATGGTGAAGCCCATTTAAATAATCATCCATGCTATTATCAGCATCAATATGAGAATAAAGTATATTTATGCAAATTCTGTTATAACAATGGCAGAGAACTTATTGTCAATATGCGCGCTCAAACACAAACCGATAGTTCTTGGCTATCTTCATTGGCTCAGTATGCATGGAAGGGTGCCGTCATCGAATGTCCACATTGTGGTGAAATTTATAGAGCCCGTCAACATTGGTATGGTAATAAATCACCAGAAGCCGAATCAGTCAGGTTGGTTGCACGCACTAAACATAACTACATTCAATTAAAAAAAAAAAAACAATTTTTAATTTTCTATTTTCCTATTTTCGTTTTATAGACCACAAATTATCCATGTTTGGAGAGGCGAAAATATAATGAATAAAGGAGTATCACATTCAGCACAAATGGTAGTCGATAGTGTATCATATATTAGTGACGCCATAACCAGTATATCTGCGCCATCAGCTAAAGCTTTAACCGGTTGGGTTGCTGATAAAGTGGCACCAAATTACTGGAAACCAAATTCTGAACTAATTGTAAGCAAAAACAGAAAGAATGGTATCTTCGACTATGCCGAAGATGTAATACTCTTCACGCAGCTCCTAGAAAATGTTTTTTGTTTGGGAGCTATACGATCCAGTAATTGTAGGATCTTAAAATTTACATGGTTGAAGAATATGAATCAGAAACTTATTGTGTCCAAATGATAGATAGATAAATTCAAGATGATAGTATAAAAAACAAAAAAGTTTTTCTAATAAGAACATGAATTTGAGTAGGGGCCTTGTATGGGTGGTACCCCTCCTGCTAATCGGAGGTTTGGAAATTTTAGTGGCTAATGTATATGGATCAAACACTTCTAGTTTTCAAATTTCAGTTCTATAGCACAAAAAAGTTTTTCTAATACAACTATGAATTTGAGTAGGGGGTTTGTATGGGAGGTACCCCTGGTAGTGGTCCGATCCAGTTGATTCTGACAAAAAGAAAGTTTTATTTCAGCTCTGTAGCTCAAAAACTGAGGGATTAGTTTACATACATACACACAGACGGACATGGCTAGATTAACTCGTCTCGTCACGCTGATCAAGAATATATATACCTATTGGGGTCTTCGAAGTCTCCTTCTTTGCATAACAAATTTCATGACAAAACTACGTGAAGAGTATAATTATTGTCATAATATTATCGCTATGCTAATAAGTATGATTGTTTAAATCTATTTTGTTCAGTTATGTCATGCTTGTAAGCGTGATTTTGACAAGACTGGTCTTCCACGACATCACTGCCGTGGCTGTGGCGAAGGTTTCTGTCATGCATGCAGTCAACATCAAACACCGGTACCAGCTCGCGGTTGGCAGGCACCAGTACGCGTTTGCAATGATTGTTATCAGCAATTGCAAAATAAATTGGATGCAACAACAGGTACAAAATAATATTGTATAAAAGATATACACACATAGTACATACATCTATGTAGTATATTAGTTTAATCCCCAACACCCTCATCACATGTAAATTATCTTGTCTATGTAAATAACTGTTATGTCTTAAAAATAGTTCATTCATTAATTTTTTTCTTTTTGGATTTTTTTTATTATTTAATTTTTTTTTTTTTTATTAAATTATGCATTTTTGATTTATCATTTTCATTTCTTCATTCTTTTTTCCCCCACCTATTAAAATGAATTGGTTGATTCCTCTTAAAAATATTATGCAGAAAAAACAAGCCAAACTCAAGCAAAGGCTTCATTAACAAATTGCAAATCCAATCCAAATATCACAGGATCGCAACCCCTAAATGATGAGGGCGATATATTGGTGCGTAAATATGGCGAAACAATATATAATACGCTAAGTACTGTGGCAACAGTCGCTCTAGAATATCCAAAAGGTAAAAGAAATAGTTTAAAATTATATGGATACTCGGCACGCACGCACTCTCTCTCTCTCTCTCTCTATCTATCTATTTCTTTTGTGTTTAGTTCATATCATTCTTTTCTTAGTCTTAAGTATTTTCGATTTTTCAACCAATTATGAGAGTTATTTATGCCAGGGAAATTGGACTAGATTAGATTAGAT
Source organism: Amiota albilabris (assembly GCA_037040105.1). Classification (NCBI taxonomy): domain Eukaryota; kingdom Metazoa; phylum Arthropoda; class Insecta; order Diptera; family Drosophilidae; genus Amiota; species Amiota albilabris. The sequence continues at coordinate 3,069 of JBANCV010001803.1, forward strand.
CAGACGAAAATTAATATGCATTTTGAGACTTACTTGTACAATATATTATAAATTTGTTATAAAGTTTGTAACACACAGAAGGAGAACGGATCGGATACTCTATAAAGTATATATTCTTGATCAGCTCGACCTCAGTTTTTGAATTAGAGAAGTTTTCTTTTTAACCATACGGAGAACATCCAAGCCAGAATTTGTAAAAAATTGGTAGAAAGTATACGTGAAAGTATGCATAAATGTCAAAAACAAATACATAATTTTAAAATTTCCTCGTATTTAAGAATCAATTTTATTTTCTACATTTGAAATGATTTTCGAAATTTGGGTGGGCTATAACCTATCTTAAATAGGTTTAAAGTAACTTTAGATAAGGATAGGATATACAAGGTTCTATAGAAATTCACCACTTACTTTTGCGGGTCCATTAGAGTGCTTTTAACTTCAGTGTTTGCCTTTAACGTAACCGGCATGAAAAAAGACCCTGCTGTTATATAGACAGTCTAGGCTACAACGCTCGCTGGGTCGTTACTGAGCCCTCAATCCCGTAAGGAGAATAGCTGGCATAATATACTGTAATAATTTCAAAAAAAATAAATAATTTAAATTGAACAAAGAATTCATTTTATGTGAGTGTGCATTGTGCGTGAGTATTGCTGAAAATTGTTTAATATGTTATACTGATTTTTGTATTGATTTTCTTTTTATATAGAAATCATAAAGGATAGCGCACGCCCTTCATATTGGGTACCTGATGCGGTATCACCAGCATGCTTCATTTGCAAAATGAATTTTGGTACTGCCGAGGAATTAGCGACGATTGCGTATCAAACAAATAAATTAACAATTAAAACGGATAGTAAGCAAGGTGAAAATGCCACCGCAAATGTTAATGCAAGTGGTGGTGGTGCTGATGTTAAAAATACGACCATATTTGGTGATAATCGACGTCATCATTGCCGTCGTTGTGGACTAGCTGTGTGTGCATCTTGTTCAATGGCACGTCTTCCAGTTCCGGAACGTGGTTGGCAGACAGATGTACGTGTTTGTGATTCTTGTGCTTGTGCAAGTGATATTAATGCAGCATTAGCTTCAGCCATAAATGATACAGATAGTGATGATGACCACAAGGATAAAATCGTTGGCGGTAGTCATCAAATCAAAAATGATGTGAATGTTGATGATAAGAAAGAGCCAATAAGGAAACGCAATAGTAAATTGGATAAGAATATTCAGCAGCAGCAACCAATTCAGGAGCAACCAATGCAGCAACAGCAGCAACCAATGCAGCAGCAGCAGCAACAACTAACGGATATTATGAAGGATGAACGCAGTGATAGTAACAAGAGACATCACTACAATGGCACTAATAGTCACAATAGTAATAATAGTACTGCTTCCTATTATTCAATTGCAGGAAGCAACAGTAGCGAAAGCCTCAATGATTGTTCTCATCAGCAAGGAATCGAAGCCAAAAAAGATGTTTGAACCTTAATTTGTTTTGTTGTTGTTGTCTTTCTTTGATATGATAAAAAAAGATAACAAAAGTATTGATCAGGGAAGGGAGGGTCTTAGTAAGACACAAGAAGATGACGATGCAGTTGATGATGATGAATGGTGTTCATATTGATAATGCTGATGTATAAATAAATACTGAAACCAAAAATGAAAATTATAAAAAAAAAAAACAAAAAAAAAAAATTCCTTTTTAAAGCATTAAAAATTCTAAATAAAACCATTAAATACAAATTTTTAATATATATGTATATCAAAACAATCAAAATCTTATTTTTAAACATTATAAAAATCCCATCATTTCAAATTGAGAATGAATCCAAACATAAATATCTTCATACACAAAATAATAATAATATTAATAATAATCAAAATAATATCTCATTGAATTTAGTGAGAATAGGAATAAAAATCCCAAATGTGTTTGTTAAATAAAAAGAGAACAATAGAATTGTCTAGTATAAATAATAATAAAGATAAATAATAAAATTATGAAAATAAAAACAATACGATTGATGATGCGATTGTGATAAATGTTTTAGTATAAACAAAATCTTAATTCTAAAAAAAAAAAAAAAAAAAAAAAATATATAAAACAAACATAAATTATGCTTTTATTATATTTACGTTATACATATATGTATATATAAAAATTAATGCAAGAATTATTTTCTTATAAAATATTATTAGATTTTTAAATAATAATAATATACATACATACATACATATATATAAATACTTGTTGGTTTTTAATTTATATATATATATATAATTTTTTTTTTTTCTTTTTTGTTGTAGTTTTGTTTTTGTTGTGGACAGAAATCAATAATAATTACAAAATAATAATAATAATAATGATGATGATGTTTATTGTGTATGAAGAAATAAAGAGAAAAATTTATGAAATGTTAAAGATATATTTTAATTTTTATAATGAAATAGTGGCATAAACACTTGCCACTTGTTATATCGTACGACTCTAGAATCATTCCTCAGATGAATTGTGTTCGATACCTCGGTCTTATCCTGAACAAGCGCTTCAACTGGCGCAGCCATATGTTGAGTGTCATTGCGTGCTGCTATCAAAAGTTGAGGAAACTTGACTGGGAGACAATAAACTGAAGAACTTTTGTAAAAGATTATTATTAAGAAGGTTACCTTCTTATGTTCAGGATAGAGTCAGTATAGAATATACTGTTTCAACATTGATTTTTGGTTTTTCTGTTATTACCTTGAAATTTTGACACAATAAGTTTCCGATTCATTGTCATCAATCATGTAAATTTCAAGATCAAGATGGGTAAGACATTTATAGTTTCCAAATTTCAGTTCCATAAAAAGAAAAAAAAAACAACAGTTTTCCTAATAACATGAATTTTTAATTGGGCACTATGGTTTGAGCAGGCAAATGTGACAAATAACGTGCAACTTTTGCTTGACAGAAATGTAATCTTGCAAGGATATATCGTCGAGTTTAATTTCTGGAAAATTCAGTGGTGCCGCCAATTTTGCTTCAAACCCAATTTTGCAGGTCTCGGCTTCAACTGAAGCCAGTTGCTCTAATATCTCAATATTCTCAGTAATCTCAGCCAAGTTTTTTCTTACACAAAACAACTGTTACTCGATGCGATCAGAGACGGCGTTCACAAGAAAAGGAACACTTATAATATTTACATATATGTATAATCTAACTTAAGTTTTAAGAGCGCTAGGCTACAAGGCCTTCGACACGTCTATCTTTGGAAAGAAATATTTTTTTAATGCTTATTTCTATTTTATCATCTATCCAAAAAAGGTCAATGTGTAAATCTACGTAGTCTTCTGGTTTGAAAGGTGATGTCAAGCAGACCTAAAGAAAGCGAGTTGGGGTGTTTCAGCCTGGTCACCTGATTAAGATTACAGGACTTGATGAATGAGCTAAATTTCTGACTCGATTCAGATTCCATTAAATATTTTCGACACACGTATGAAATCATTCCATTGAAATACAAAAGATTTGTCACCTAAAAGAATTTCTCTTTCAATGGTGGCGCAGAGACGTTTTTGTTTTTTAAATGTTATACAATTTTATAATTCGGAACTATAGACAAACACACGATCGATACTAGAAATAAAGATTTTTATAACCGACATACTTAGGCATTGATTGAGCAAATGAATACATAAATTTTTTTTAATCAAAGCAAACTGGTGATACAAATGAATCCAAATATTCACTTGAATTGTCAATCAAAAATCTTACATCATCAAAAATTAACTGTGTAGAAGTGTAGAGACGAAAAAAAAAAAAAAAAAAAAAAAAAAAACTCAAAACAAACAACAAAATGGGACCCTCAAAATCAGGTCCCCCAAAAAAAACCCCAAAACGATGCCTTGATCTTTTTCCAAGAGAAATTATGTCAATTCTCCAGACATACAAAAGATCAACTGATGACCCCTTCACAATCTTCATGTATGATTTCTTCGATACTTACCGGCGACGAACACGAGTGAAGAAACAAAAGTTTTTTTATTTTGATACATTTTTGAAGTACGCAAAGATCAAATGGGGAGAATTATCAGAGAGAAGAAAAGACAGGTACCGGTTGGAAGCGAGTGTAAATAGTAAGTGTAAAAACTGCAACTGGATTTTATTTCTTGATCTTCATGGTCTTCGAACTTCTGTTTAAATTAGCCACTAGAAACAATCCCGAGTACCAAATCAAAACCACCCATGATTGGTTCAAACAGTTTTATTAAAACTGTTTTTCATCGTCTCAAAATTCTAATATTCAAAATTCATTGTTATTGAATGGGATTTACTTGCTGAAATAATTATTAATTGGTAAGGAAGGATCCCGATCACAAATTATGTCATCAGAATCAAAATATTTTTTGAGTAAAAGAATTTATTTTTTTAATTCCAATAGATTTTTCAATGCAATTCTGTAATCTATATAAATAGCACTCTGTCCGAGTAGTTCCATCCCCAAAAATGGAGTATTTGGGTCCTACTTACTTCCTATGTTTAGGTAAGTTTAACAATTCTTGACTTTTTAAACATTAAAAACTTTTAATAATTTCTCGATGTTCACAAATCAGCGTTCCAGGTTGACAACAAAAAATTAAAGTATATATTCCGTTGAAAAACTCGAAAAATAATTAATCTGTGGCATCAGTTGATTCACATGATGTTTACATGTTCTACAGCTAATAAACGCCTCCATGGTCATCAGCAGCTTATATACAAAATGAATAATATATGTTCTTTAAATGGACTGGGTATCTGCGATGGAAAGAATTTATCTGTATTGAAGGCCCGATATGACAAATTTCAGAAATCTGAACAAATCACAAAATCAAAAGAGTAACAACAAAATGATAGCTCAAGATCTGAAATTATAACAACAACAACAACAAAAAACAAAACAATACAGCATAAATACAAAGGGGATGGCATTATGGCAACGACATGGGTGGCTTACGAAATCATCGCATAACAAAATCTCAATAATATTTAAATTATATATATTTGATTTGACAATTATAAACATATAAAAAACCAATTTTTTATTTAATTACTATTTTAAATAAGATCTATTGGATGATAATACTGATCCGATTACACGGATTTTAATTTGTCACTCCTATGAGTGTAGAACACACCTTTTGTAAAATTCCCATGAAAAGAAGGCAATCATAAGCCCGGACGTTCCATTTCTCTCAACTCATTTCAAAGAAAAGGCAAAGAATGGAAGTGGCCACGTCAATTATTTTTCATCTACAATCTATTATAGTTAATTGCTTTGATGGGAAAAAGTGTCCTCAATGAAATTATTTATACACATAATAAAATCATAGACTTTGAAATGTTTATGCGCGCATCACAAAAAAGCCATAGTCATTGGATTCAAAATCGAAACTGACAAATAAGATGTTTTTTTCATCAAAATCAACCTACAGAATTAAAAGATATATATTTTCAATTAAATCAAAGACTATTAAAAACAATATTCTCTAACTTTGTGTCCTTCGTTCTTTTCTTTTTGTATATGAAGTTCACTGAGAGCTGGTCAAGTGAGAAATAGTATGTTTCGTTGTTCATGCTTTTTCATAACATTGTAATACTTTCACTGAGTGCGAGCCGGGCAACGCTGGGTAAAAAAAAACTAGTAGTGAGAGTATAACCAATATATATACTATTCAATATCAATTAGTTGTTCCTACACCTGACGAAACAAACTTTGATCAAATGTCTGTGGTATTAAGTTATTTGGAAGGATCTGTGCTCAAGTTTATCAGAGTTGCACAAGGTTGCCGACAAGTTAGTCAAAATGTTCAACCAGTCTTGGGAATGAGTTGGTCCAGTTTGTAGCATTGATAGACGGCTTCAAGAAGGACTACAATGTCGACAGTGAACCGAAAGAGAAGTTCTTCGAAAGAATTCTGGTTGATAATAACTTCGGCGCTATATTCACTAATGTTTAAATTACGTTGAGAATGTATGTATTTACTATTGATGATAGCTAATTGCAGCAGAGAACGCTCCGTTTCTAAAATGATAGTTAATAAATATAAGCTGCGTGCGACGATTACACAAAAATGTGAAGTATATCTATCATTGCTCAGTGGAGAGAGAGATTTACTTCAAGAAATGGACTTCGGAGAAATCATTAATAAATTTGGCCTCTAAAAACGCATGTAAATTGTCTTTTACTTAAAGCTAGTAAATAGGGATCCCGGGCTTTTTTAAGAAACAAAAATCCCGGGATATATTTCAGAACAGTTTTCCACATAAAAATGGTATTAAAGAAGTAAAGTAAGTTTGTACTATTTAACCTAAAAATTTTAATTTACTTTCTGTAGAAAGCGTATACATGATTAGTATAAATAACTTTCCACAATTCAACCAACAATTGTTGAGGCGGAAAGGTGCTTCTCGTCGGCAGGTTATATTTCCTACAAATTTAGGCCTCGGTTGGATGACAACACCTTAAATTTGCTTTAGTTTTTATACTCTACACGGGAGTGAATAGTATTATAAGTTTATCATGAAGTTTGTAACACACAGAAGGAGACATCACAGACCACATAAAGTATATATATTTGTTATCAACTCGATGAGACAAGTAGATTTAGCCATGTCTGTACGCGAACTAGTCCCTCATTTTTTGAGCAAGAGAGCTGAAATTTTGTATATAGGTTTCTTTTTACCATGCACAATACATTTGTCGGAACGAGCTGAATCGGATCACAGGGATGGGTACATCCCATACAAATACCAAGGTCAAATTAAAGTTCTTATTAAAAAAACTTTTTTATTTATGGTTCGATCGAACTGAAATTTATACATTATGAGTTACTGCTCCATATTCACCAATCATGTAAATTCCATAATTCTAGGGCAACCAGGAAGGGTTCCTTCCATACAAACTCCCATTTAAAATAATGTTCTAATTAGAAATAGTTTTTCGTTTTTTGACTTATTGAACTGAAATTTGGACACTATTAGTTCTGTTCCATATCCATCAACCATGTTATTTTAACGATCCTAGGGTTGCCAGCAGGGGTACCTCCCATACAAACCCAGATACAATGCCAAATTTATAAAGAGTATTTGTACAATAAAATTCCACTTAAACTTTGTTCTTTGTTGATACTCAAACTATACCTGAGAGCAAAAGCGTTTTCAAGTGGATGCGTTAAAATACCCTTCTTTCTAGTAGTCCTACTAGTAGTAAGCCTATCAACTGTCACTCATTGCTCGTCAGAAGAGTAAGTAGTATTTTTAAAAAACTACAAAGAAATATTGTAGCATGTAAATGACAATGGAAATTTGTTTTTTTTTATTGAAACTTGAAAAGCCCTTCACTTTTTTCATTGCCCCGGGCTCCAAACACCCCTGGATGCGTCCCTGAGCCTTGACATGCATTACGAATAATGCTCTATCCGTCAAGTAGCTCTTGTACTGGAGATATTGCTGGCATGCAAGAAATCTGATCAGTGTGTGTTTTTGAGTCCTTCTGTCCATACTCTGTTGAAAGCTTGCATATGCATGACATCCAAGACTACAGCAGAGCCATACTTTTTTTTGATTCAAACGCACATAAAATACACAATTTCAGTTTTATTTTATTGATTTTCTTTTTAAAATAGTATTTTACTTTTACGTTTTTTGTTGAAATATATGTTTTATTTATACTTTTCCTTATATTGGTTGGTATACTTTGTATTTTTTAATATTGTATTTTCTCCTTTTCCACAATTTGTTTTGCTTGTTTGTTTCTTATTAAATATGTAATAATTTTTTGTTTGTTTTTTAATTAAAGGCTTAATACATATAGTTTTGTTGTTGTTGTAGTTATTCGCTATATGCATTTAATATACATACATAAATATATATTTATTTATTTTTTTTGTGTATATAAATAACATAATCCTTTTTCTCATATACAAAATACATATATAAACATACTATTTATTATACTACATACACACATATTTATGTAGGGTATATAAGTGTACTGTGTGTTTGTGAGTGTGCATATATTTCTTTTATTATATGTATTGTAATATAGATAGATAGATCTATGCATATGTATATATTTCTTGTTTAAATTTGTATATAAATGAATTCTTTCTTTTTCTATTACATATGTATGTATAATATATATGTATATATAAATCTTATATATATATATATAAATTTGTTTACTGTCTTCTTGTCTTGTTTTGAACGGTTTCTTCTTGTATTTTCATATTTGTTATTATTATTATTATTTTGTTCTAGTATGTATATAAAGTTTCCCTAATATATAAGTATTCTTTCACATTCTTCATACATATATTTTATTTTTTTGTGTATACACTTCACATTAACAAGTGATAAAGTTAATATTGAATATTAGTTATTAATATTGTACCACTTATGCAATCGAAAAGAGAAATGCAAGTAGCTTGAGAGACTCTATTAAGTAAATAGATTACGGAATTGTGAAAAAATTGTTCCAGAAACTCCGATCCAATCAATTCGTCCTCATTTCACTCACGATGCAATTGTAGGTTGACCTTCTAGACTTCTATTTTCTTCTTCTGCTTAGATCATTTGTCATAATAACTGTTTTGATCCGAGCAATCTATCGATTACATAGTCATCATTTAAATCGACCATTTAAAATTGAATGGATTTGATTAAACACAAATTTGTTTTTTGAATAGTATTATAAGTTTGTCATAAAGTTTGTAATGCAAAGAAGGAGACATCGTAGACTACATAAATTACAGTGACCCCACTTTGTTGGGATGTGATTAGATGGCCGGCCTGTCCCGTTTTACAGTTAAGGAAGCAGAAAGACTGATACATGAAAAAAAAAAAAGAGTCATATGCAAATTGCTCAACAACTGTTCATTTCAGTGAGCTCTGTATCGCGAATACGACAGAAAATAGGAGAAAATGTTGAAAAAAATAAGCCTGGCAGAAATGCTCAATTGAACATTGTTGTCCCAAGACGAATTTTGCGGCAAGTGAAGCTTGGATTGCACGACAATGCCGTCCATATTAATCGTGACTCAAGGCAAAATCTCGCGATTAACGTTTCGGATGAAGCAGTACGAAAAGTTTTGCGA